>LGRX02009071.1:0-37126 GCA_001247695.2 Cymbomonas tetramitiformis
GGGCTCTATAGGCTGGCAGCATAACTGTGTGGGTGGGGGTGTGGATTCTCGAAGGTTCAAGGTTAGGCGACCTTGCAAATGTTCCAGACTGCAGGCTCTACAGACACAAAGGACGCCTGGTTGGGCATAGGATACCAGTCGGCTGATAGCTGGTACCCATCGGCTATGCTTAAAGCGTGCTGGGTCCATTTTGAAATACCACAGAGAATGAGAAAACATACCACATAGAACTCTATCTGGCTTGGTTCCTTGGCATAGCAAGCCTCGAGCTAAGTCTTTCGCCCGAATGCTCTGTGGCTCACAAAACAAAATGTTCAGAAGAAACAGTGCATCTTTCTGCAGAATCGTTGAATGACAGATATCAGTCCGTGCTTTCTAAATCGGAAAAATGGGACATGCACTCTTGTATGTCAACAGGCACACGCCAAAGTTATTACCTCAACATGCCTACAAAACTAATAGTGTTGCTTTAACAGGAATAGGTTAAGGTCGTCACTTGAAAAGGTATAGGGTAAGATTAGTTCCTTGACAGGCATATGCTAAGATCCTCATCTCGATAAGCATATGATAACATTGTTATCTCAACAAGCATAACAGCACATTGTTATCTTCATGAGCATATATTAAGATCAATACCTTGATAGGCATATGATAAGATCAGTGTATTGCTAGTTCCCAGGACTGCTCAGAAGTTGGAAGAAAGCTTTAAGCAAGGACACGAAGCGTTCCAAAGCCAGGAGAGGACATAAACATAGATGGTAGGACATGCGCAGACGGAGGATAGAACCTGCTTTTGCATAAATTGTTACAAATGAGACCTTGTCGTGGACAGAAGAACTTGCTTGAAACGTGGGGGTGCGAACGTCCGTGGTAAAAATTCTGAACATGGAGGAAGACCTAACTGCCAATGGAAGAAAATGTTTAGAGCGTGGGAGAGGACCTACACAGAGATACACCGTGCTCATGGAGTGGTGGGGTGACCTGACCGTGGATGAAAAGAGAAAACGGCGGAAGACATGACAATAGATAGAATAAAATGCTTAGAAGGCGAGAGACAGCTCGACGACGGACAGATAATTTGCTCACAAGGTGGGAGAGGACACATGCCCTTGGATAAAGAGTTTTCAAAAGGTGAGGGACGGCCTAGCCATGGATGGAAAGTGTTTGGAACATGAGGGGACACCTGACCATGAATAAAATAAAATACATGAGAGGACCTGCCCATGGATAGAAAGTGTTTCAAAAAAGGCGAAGCATCTGACCATCCAAATAAAGTGTTCCAAAGATGGTGGAACATCTGACCATGGATAGAAGAAACACTCCAAAGGTGGGAAAGGACACGGACAATATGAACACACATAGCCAATGTTCAAGAGGAAGAGGGCCCAAACGTGGGTCGGAAGTGATTAAGCGTGTCGAAACACGCGACCATGGATAGAAGAAAATGCTCAAAGATGGACGAGGACCTGACAGTGGATAGAAGAAAATAACTCGGAAGGTGGGTGAGGACCTTACCATAAACAGAAAATATTTACAAGATGGGAGACGAGACGGCCGCAGATAGAATGTGTTCAGTATCAGTGGGCGAGATATGGACCTCACAATGGACAAATACGTGTTTGAAATTAAATGGAGGAAACGTGAGTGTGCAGAGACGAAATTCCTCAGAAAATGGGAAAGGACCTATTCACGGACAAAAGTGTCGAGAAGGTGATGGACGACGTGATCATAGATTGAAAAGGCTCATAAATTGGGAGAAGGTTTGACCATGGTTAGAAATCGTTCTAAATGTTGGGGACCTGAGCACGGATAGAAAGTGTTTTCAGAGGATGGGGAAAGACGTGAACATAGACAGCAGATACCCCAGTGTGACCGTTGATAACTAGCGTTGAGAAGGTGGGGATGAGACTTGAACATAGACAGCAAATACTCAGAAAGTTGGAGAGGACCTGAGCATGGTTAGACAGTGCTGAGAAGGGGGAAGAAGTTCTGACCACCGAAAGACGCAGTGCTCAAACGTTAGGAGATGACCTGACCATGGACGAGTTAGAAGACGTGACTAACAGTGCAGTAGGTTCAAGAAGCACAAACGACGAGGTAAAAGAATACATGGCAGACGTGAAACTTGAAAAATAAGCAACACACCACTTGTTCGGCTTCTCCACGCCCGAGGGCTTCTTGCAAGCGTGTCGCTGGGTCTCCGCTGCAACTTTCATCGTCGTCCGCTTGTCGATCCAAAGCTGCGAAGGCACAAACTCGGCACATCAGCCGCTCCTGAAGCAGTATGACGAGAATGTACCGCCCGGCTTGCCTGATTCCGACGGAAAGCAATCTGGAACGCTTGTTTGAATGCAGGGTCACCTAGTCGTTGGGGTAGTACTTTCAGTCCACGGTATTCCGAGCCAAGAGTAACAGTTTGGGCATCTGCTTGTAGATGAAGATTCCCGTCCTGCTATCGGAGCGCATTACTCTTCAAAGATCAGCAGGTCATACTGTTGATAAGACTTAAGATAGGCTGCAGCATCACGAAAGCTGATACTTTACCTGAGTTGTCGCAAGTTGTATCACGTCGTTGAGGTTTTTAAGTTTTTCAACCACTTGCTGCATTTGGGACACGAGCAGCGGTTGAATATCTAGGTAGTATGAACGATCACCAATTGCTTCGTTGTTTGGAAGCGTCCTCTCGACCTCTTGCACCTCTGAGGCCAAAAATGGGTTGCCTATGATTGGAAGATCTTGCACAATATTTACAGCGGCGCTCTGTTAGAACACCTCATATCAGTCACGTGTGTTGTGCGGACGATGTGTGCAAGACTCAGGGTTCTCTAGGGTTGAATAAATCCTTCGGACAGTTTCCCTTAGGCATGACTCCAATGATACAAAGCCAGACTGCAGTGATGCAGCTAACTTGAGCAGGTCGCAGGTGACATCCTCACAGTACTCAAGATATAGTTTGCGGAATTCGAAAGCACCGCTGTTACGAAGAAATTGCGTACCGCCGTGGAGAAATTCAGAAAAGGGAGTTGCACAGCTTCTTGTTCAGCGACCCGCCTTTTTACAAGCTTAATCTCAACTCTGGAAAAACAACTTCGTTTTTTGAGAGATTTGTGTCCAAACGAGAAAGGCGTTACAAAATGACACAGCACCGTTCACTGACCTTTCGAAATCCCCTTGTATGCTCTTTAAAACACGTGTGAATAAACTTGCGTTTACTTTGACACAAATTTTATCTTCGTTACGACTTTGCACTCTGTAAACACTGAAGATTGAAGCCTGCAATCATAGGCGATAAATCAATAATTGTTTCCGAGCGCTGGAGAAGGACAGCCAACGTTCGCGAGTAAAGGAGGCAGCTCACACGCATACAGGTTTACATGCATATACAGACATGAGTCTGCACCTGCTGAAAGATAGTATGAATGAGTAATCCTTGCGTGCTCTTGGTATCTTGTATAAACAAAACCGCACTTGGGGTTAGAAGGAGAATGACTTCCTTCCCCAATCTTTCCAGCACCGGGATCAAACGTCGTTGCAGCCAAATAACACCGTTTTCATTAAGTTCACCTGAGACGCAATAAGTACTCTGAGCGATAAAATATTCTGGTGTAGCAGACTTAAGATCCCAATAGCTACAGTCTGGTAGGCACACCCCTCACAGTGACAACCGCAGGGTAGTGTGTTGTACAGTAGGTTTGAGCAGAAGGTTTTGGCGTGGAGCGGAGTTGAGAGGAGTGGAGTCGACAGAGACTATTACCTTTAAATTTCATGTTAAGGCCGGCAGCTGCACAGCATGCGAGCGCATAGGATACTACCTGTATTAGGTATGGTGCGTGAGGATACTCATCGCCATCATCGGTATCGCCATCAAATTCAATTTTGGAAAAACTAGTGCAAAACAACGTGAATGTCTAGTGTGAAGCGTCGTTCCGATCTAAAGATCTTCCCCAACCTGCAAGTGCTTAGCAACCTTGAACCTATCAATTTTAATATGATTACGATTAGATGACTCCCGTTCCCCCCCCTCTCGCCCAAGCGAAGGGGAATAAACTACTGTACAGTAAGGGCCCAGTCACCGCGTAGCCTTCAAAACGCCTTACGTTAGGGAGAGCCGTGCGATGCAGGGTTGAGTTACTCGAAAGGGATTCTTGGGACAGGGTACGGGCGCTGGGAACTCTTCGAATTGCACATGATGACTGCATGTCACGGCTGCGTCTATCGCGTGATACAGTGACCACAATGAACGTCGCCGGCAGCAGACGGTGAACACATGTCACATCGACATCGCAGACACCATTGCCGCTGCCGATGCCGATGCCGTTGCGTGACTGCTTACTCGTTACTGTGACACTCGTTCTTCGTTGACCCATCCCAATCCGCAATTGCATCGTAAAATTCTTCAGCTACAGTACGCAATTTCTTCAACGTTCCGCCGCCTCATGGGGCGAACGGTGCTGTGACTGCTGTGATACACGCAGGGATTTACAAAGTGCTCGGCTACTTTTATTTTTTAGTTCGCTTATCATAATGTGTAAACTTATGATACTATGTGTGTGCAGGTCATGTCGCAGGTATCCGATGGCGAGGAGGGACGCGCGCTCTTGAGATGTGGAAGTCGAGGTTGGCGAATGCCAACCTTGCTTGGGATGAAACCCAACCATATCGAACTTGTCGTATATATTTCACGTTTGCATCCTTGGCATCTATGCAAAGTATGAGGAGCATTGAGTGGACATAAGTCTTAGGCTGTTTTGGTTTTGGGTTCATGGCGCATTCGTGACCTCTTGGGGTGTGGAAGTCGAGGTTGGTCTAAACCAACCTTGCTTGGGATGAAACCCAACCACATCGAACTTATCTCATCGGTACATTTTTCTCAATGAACCTGTAAGGTTTGAGCCTCAAACGGCGAGGACAAGTTCGTAGGCTGATTTTGTTTTCCATGATTTATTACGACCCCAAAAAACAAAATCAGCCATCGCCTTAACGTTCTCGAAAGACCTTCAAACTTGTAATATATGTTACTTAACTAAGATAGGTGCGATAAGATAATCCGATGTGGTTGGGTTTCATCCCAAGCAAGGTTGGTTTAGACCAACCTCGACTTCCACACCCCAAGAGGTCGCGAATGCGCCATGAACCAAAAACCAAAACAGCCTAGGACTTATGCTCACTCAATGCTCCTCATACTTTGCATAGATGCCAAGGATGCAAACGTGAAATATTTATATCTTAATACGATACGTTCGATATGGTTGGGTTTCATCCCAAGCAAGGTTGGCATTCGCCAACCTCGACTTCCACATCTCAAGAGCGCGCGTCCCTCCTCGCAATCGGATACCTGCGACATGACCTGCGCACACATAGTATCATAAGTTTACACATTATGATAAGCGAACTGAACAATAAAAGTAGCCGAGCATTTTGGAAATCCCTGCGTGTATCACAGCAGTCACAGCACCGTTCGCCCCATGAGGCGGCGGAACGTTGAAGAAAATGCGTACCGTAGCTGAAGAATTTTACGATGCAATTGCGGATTGGGATGGGTCAACGAAGAACGAGTAGAGCTAACAGTAACGAGTAAGCAGTCACGCAACGCAACTCGGCAGCGGCAATGGTGCTGGTGTCCGCGATGTCGATGTGACATGTGTTCACCGTCTGCTGCCGGCGACGTTCATTGTGGTCACTGTCTCACGCGACAGACGCAGCCGTGACATGCAGTCATCATGTGCAATTCGAAGAGTTCCCAGCGCCCGTACAAGCGGTCATATGGGAAAATGATCGAAATTTTGGCAACGGAGCCGCGGGATCAGAAATTCAGGGTTTGGGCATCACAGTATGATTTTTCACGGCCGCAAAAATCACTTTTTGCGCTCGGGGTCTTTACAGACCTACTGGTATGCGTCTAAGGAAGCATACTGGTAGGTTCATGCTGTTCAGATGTTGTTTAGAAACAAGAACTGAAGCAAATCTGTGCATGGCGTGTGATTTGGCTCGCTCAACCCTCCGAACGCTCAATCGAGCATCCGCTATACCCCGCTCGCTCGCGGGGTATATCGGATGATGGCAATCGATGCGCAAGAGTCTCGGCATTCCAAATCTGTACCTACTTTGTTAATACTGTTAGCGAGGCGAAAGTTATCGCTACGAATCTGTTGACGAATCCCCTTTTGCTAGAAAACACATACCCCGCAACCGGGCGCAAGTAGCCCGCTTGCGGGGATTCTCAAAATGTGGAGAATGCGTCAGCGGATCCTCAGATTGTTGGTACCTACTTGGTACTAACAGTCTCAGGATCACTATTCAATGTATGCGCATGCTTAGTATCATGGTTTTTATGTAATATACACCGGTCAAACAGGCTGTGCGACTGCCCCCGTAAGTTTTGAGAAAAAGGAATGAACGCTGACAAAGCGAACAAAACCAGAACGGGAAAATCGAAAAAATCGAACGACTGAGATTTTCGATTTTCCATCGTGGATCATTTCTGAACCGTTCCCCAATTTATCGTCTCCGTTGCCAAAAAGGGGCCGATTTTCCGTCATAATTTCATATGAGCGTTTGTACCCTGTCCCTACTCGAAAACGCTACTATGTCACACCGACAGTAGAGTTTAATTTTTGCCGCTCGATCGTCTCAGAATGGGAGAATCCCAACGCAAGTTCCTCGCTCCTGAGGTCTTCTCGTTCTGACGTGAGTGAACAGCTGAGCTGTGTGTAACGAGAGTTTCTATCGTATGCAATCCGGCCCTTACTGAATAATTTTTGCATCGGAATGGAAGGCATTAGAGGACAGGGCGAGCAATGTGAATAAGTTCATAGCCCTTTCGCTCGGCCTTGTGTGGAAATTGCCCTCGTGACAATCATAAGGTGATAAGGAGGTGTCGGTAACAAGCTGGTCTCCTAACGCTGTGTGGCAAAAGAATGCAATCTATCATCGGGCACAGTGAAATCGTCCAGATCCACGAGCTCTTTGAGCGTTCTCAATTCTTTGAGGGCAAATCTGTTCGTGTTACTGGCAGGTAATAACAGACTAGGAGTTGGAACAGCAGTTGCTATTGTACGGGTCTTCACTAGCGCATCCCTCGGCAATAGACCACCGCGGTGTGTTTCGTTACGGCACTGTTGCGACAGCGTTCGAGTAGTTGACTATATAGAGGTAGGTCCTCGCTCCACACTTAAAGGCAGTTTCTAAGCGCTCTCGCGTATTGGCTTGCTCAGATTAAAGAAGCTCGACGCCCTAACTGGGGAGGCAACCATATCTCAACACTCGCTTGAGGTGTGCAGATCTACTACAGAACCCGAATGCCTGTATTCAGCGTGTCTTCCCGGCTGAGGTGTATGTGACTGTCGGCCCAGTGCAAAGTTGAAACGTTCCTGGCCTCTCCTGCATGCGGGGCACGAGTTTCACACGTTGAAGCCGAAATTGCTAACCGATGCTCGTGCTGCAGCTCGCTATTGATACCTCTTATCTTCGTGGCGTGTCGCTTCTGGTGCGTGCACGAGCTCCGGCACGATGTGAGTTCGTTACAGTTGTTAAGGTCCTGGTACTTTTTACGTCGTGCCGCGCTCCCTCGTTTCCGCGTACATTTACCGTCTGAAGGCAAGTGAAAAACGTATGCTTGCAGCAAGGTTCGATGTTCCAAATCATTGGTGACTTCCGCCTTATCGTTAACGAGCTCAGAGCCAAGGAGGTACGGTTCAGTTGAAAAGGTTGCGGTACGTTGTTGGAGTGGAACGAATCTCTGTGTCACATTACAGTGCAAAGTCATCGAAAGCACAGTATGACGTGTCACTGTTAATATTGACGACACACATATAATTTGCAAATATGCAGGGAGGCGACCTCTCCGGGGTCAGGAGCGACGATCTGAATTCACCGCGAAGACCGCTCATTCAAGCCCGTATTGCGCGCAACGTGGATGGAATCGATATGCAGTTATACGAGCAGGTACTTATCTGCTGTGGGTTGGAGTTTTCTCACAACGTGAATTCTTATCTGGAGTTCTCGTCCGCAGGCACTCGGTCTTCGCCGAACGTACCTCGCAAATCGGAATTGATACGACCACTTACGAAGTGAACACGAGTAGAACAAGTTGGTTGTTTAAAATGTGAGTGCATGGGCAGTTTTGGCAAGTGTCTCAAGAAGCAAAGAGCGGTAAAACGGTGCGAGATGGGTAAAACTGCGAGAGGAGTAACAGTTTCCCAAAGTTTGGAAGTTGCGAAGACTGTGAGATGTATTGGAGCAGCAGAGATTGTGAGCTTCGTGGGAGCAACTTGGGTGTGAAGACGTAGTGGCCGGGTGTGTCTCATTTCACTGACTAACCCTGTGGCCCAAGCTCTACACACATACCCCGTCGCAGTCGCAGTAGGGGATTGTCGAAAGTAGACGGAAAAAGCTTTGGCTGCAAAAGCCCTACCATAGCTAGCATAGAAGCCATGTTCATTGAAACGGGGCGCCACAATACCGCAAGTTCTGTTGAAGCTCATCGTGCGACTATGCCGCGAGTAACCGAATATTATGGATTGCATATCACAAGCAGCCAACAATACGCGTCGCTGCAACATGAGCGATGCTTGAAGCTCCTCGGAAGGGTTTCACATTCGTACACACATACACTTAGCTCCTTGGGAAAGTTGTGCACGTGTTCACATTCTTGCTCAAAGTTGAACCGGAAAATTTTGAATTTTTGACAGCTAACAATTGACCCATTGACACTTAAAAGGCGGTATTTCATACTGTAAAGCTGAGATTCGTAAACTTGTGTGTATAACTTTCACGAGCTCAATGAAAGGGGCATAACTTTCACGTCACTCAGCCATTTACGCTCAACCTGCAATATGTAAGATGTAACAAACGCCGGCTTCTCGTGGTACCGAAGCCGGGGTTGTTCAGTTGGTGACAGGCGTGACAAGCATGACAGACCTCGCGTGTGATGACTGCGTGAGGGTAGCAGACCAAGGATAGGTATCGGTTGTTCAAAACGGTATTGATAGTTTTTGATAAATTCCAATGATTTGGAATGGTTAGGACTATCGATTGATTTTGATTTTTCCACCTACATTATCAATCAATTCTAATTATGTAAAGAATGTATCAATTGATTTTGATAAGTCCGAAACGTTATCAATTGATAGTGATATTCCACAAGACATATTGATTGATACGAATGCTAGGCAGTTATGTCCGATATCGATATTTGTGCAATATTTGCAACTCTGCTGGAATCTGTATAGGCAGCCCTGACAGGCAGGCCCCTATGACAGACCCCTAGGACCAACACTGGACTGCGGACTGATCTATAGGTTCGTGCCGTGACACACGTTGTGTCACAGGTAGGCTAGTTCTCACGGCGGGGAAGCTGAAATCTCCCCCCACTGTATGGGGGTCCAGCTTCTCCTAGTATCACCCCTTGCTGCGTGTGTCACTGGTCGTGTGTCACCGTATGACACTCACCTGCTAGAAAGCTCACTCCCGTAATCCTTCTATCAGCTTTGTTATCACCGGTTTCACCATCACTGCCTTCTGAGTTCCTGTTGCAGTGAAATAGTTATATATATATTCACACAAATATATACCTATTTTCACCTGTTCTATCAAGTTCCCGAGACCGTTGCGAGACCGTTCCGGGTATATCTAGCTTTGGGTTTATTTATCTTATGAGTGTTTATCCACACAGTTCGGGACCCTCTGATATCTAGTGAACTAGGATATTCCGGTAGGTTATGGGCCCCATCCACGCTTTATTCCACTTGCTAGTTTGGCCATGATTGGCTAAACGGCCGCTCGGAGAGGTGGTGCGCGTTTGCGCGTTTGGGTATCAGCGAGAGTTATAAGATGAGCAGCTTGCGGTGAGCGACTTTGAGCCGCAGCTATGGGGTACCGGCTTGGATCGGGTTTCGTCGTCGCAATGTTCATTCGCGGTTTTCTGCACGCTCTGATCCCGCTTGCTACCGAGTTTTGGGCTGGTGACCTTGGCACCTTTGACTTCGACGACATCTTCCTTTGCCCCTCGCTCGCATGGCTCGACCATTCCGTCCGTATCTGTGACGTCGCATTTTCTCCGCGACCCTACCCAAACGTGCTGCAGCGTGCCGCCTCCCCTCAGGCTTATCTAAAGATGAGTGTGACAACACGAAGCAAGAAGTCCCTTACGAGGGACAGCGACATTGACGCCTCTCTGAGACTCATCGACGGGGTACGGAACACGCCAACGGCGGCTACGCCTTCCGTTCCTACCCCCAACCCTGCATCGAACGAAGACGCGGACGTGGCCGTCAGACGCGTTACTTGCAGGAGCAATCCAAGTTGGTGGACGAGATCTACAAAGCGCGTCTCCACCGGGCTTGGGCCAAGAGTATCCGTGAGGATATTCTTGGTGACAAGAAACATCATTTTCGCGGTACGGACGACGCTGGCCTTCTGTCCGACCTGGTGGTGCAGCTGCGTACAGAGTTTCAGTCGGCTGGGCTGGAGCTGTGTGCCTTTGACCTCGACGACCCTCTGGCTCCGGTGGTCGGCCGGGTGAATGGCCTTTTGTACGACGTTCTGGCTCTCGTGGTGGAGAAGCACAGCAACGCCTACGTCTGGCTCACTAGTACGGATTCTTCGACTGGCCGAGATGGACGGCGAGCTCTCATCGACGTTATCAAGGGCTGTGTACCGGTGGCACTACGGGAGTCCCAGCAGGAGGAGCACGCCGCGTTGCGTTATCCCGCAAACGTTGACCCGCAGCCGATCTTGGCTAAGGAGCAACGTTTGGTGCGGGATAACCGAGCTTCGACTGGACACCGACGAGGCTACGAGGAAGTTATCCCTCTACACCCGACTGGACCCCGTGTTCTACGCTGCGGTGAAGGTCCGCTATCCCATGGCCGCTGACTTGACTCATGTGTCACTGGTTTCGCTCCGTTCCATGGTTGTGGAAATTTACCAGGCTTGGGCACAGACGAGCGGGGGGAAGGCGGCTTCTGGCGCGGACGGCATCTCCGCGCACCTGTCTAGCAGCGAGTACGACGCACTGCTGCAGAAGATCACGGAGCTCAAGGAGCTCGTGCAGCGGCAACACGGTGAGGCCGCTCCGGTTGTGCGTCAACAGCGGGAGCGGGTGCAGCAGCGGCAGCAGCAGCAGCGGGGGCAGCAGCCGCGAGGATTCCGTGTGGGGACCCACAAGGCCCCACCGGTGGGATTCGACCGCGACGATCAACGAGCGAAACCGTTCTGCGGTAGGTGAGGCGTATCACTTTTACCGCGACTGCCCGTTGGGCGGGCGCCAACACCCGCCCACCTCTGCTGCAGCGTTCTGTGCTCCCATCGACGAGGAGGACGCGGAGGGGGTGCACGCGCTCGCTATGTGCGCGTTGTTCCAGCAGGCAGCGGATGATGGAGCGGATTTCTTCGCACGTGCGGCCGCCGTGCACGGGCCGCCCGCGGTGCTTTGTGCGGGAGCGGTCGGCGGCATCGACGTGTCCGCCTACGGCTTCACCGTGGAGCAGCAGCCGGCTTCCGAGGGAGATGACATTCTCCGCCGGCTCGACGATCTTGCCGCGGAGGTCCACTCCGCGGCCAACCCGCAGGTACATTACACCCACGCATCTTTCCCGCCTCCTGCCGGCATCGGGCAGGAGGCTTCGGCTCTGGTGTGCGGACCCGCCGCAGCGGTGGCCACACCGGAGGAGCAGGTTCCGGCAGGTGGTGCGGCGGCATCGGCATCCGCCGTGCCGGCCCCTGCTATGCCTGTCTCGCAGGGAAAGGATGTAAAGCCCGCGCCACTGCAATCGGCGCGGGTAACCACCACAGCGGACGCGGACGGTGAGTTCGCTGGGTTCGTTCAGACCGTGAACCACGCCGCCATCGGACAGGTTGATCTCACGGGTTACGACACGGACGATTACGAGGACCTCGCCGACGGCAGCTTCGTCGTGAGGCCGCGGACTTCGACAATTTCGGCAAATCATTCGTCAACGCCCGCAGCCCAAGCACCTCACGCTCTGGTGGTACTCTGGGAGATTGGCATGACGGTGCTCCCCGCAGCCACGGCTGTGGAAAGCCTCCGTGGGGCTTCCCCGCCCACGCGGGCCTATGGGGGATGCCGTTTCTACTTTCCTTTATTCTCTTGATTTCTGTCATGGGAGTGGGAGCTGCCGCCTTCACGGCGGCCAATGACGATGAGCCTGTGCAGGTATCGGGTCAGGCTGCGCCGCAGCCTGTGCTATGCATGGGGGACCTGTGTGTCTACCGGGGCATTGAGGAGCTGAGCCCTGACACTCTGGACGCGGTGCTTACAGCTCTCGGTGGCTGTGGTCCCTCTGCTGTGCCGCCTGACCGCTACGATCGGGAGTGGTGGAAGCAGGGGGTTGGGGGTTGGTTCTTCCATCCCGGACCTCACCATCTGCCTGGTATACCCCAGCTGCCCGGACCTCCACCGTCTCCTGACTACAGCCCTCCTCCGTCCGACGTTGACGATGACGATTCTGCTGTCGGCTAGCTCTGGTTCTGGTTCTGGCAGTACACCACTTTCATGGTGGTGTGCTGAGATCTACTTTGACCTCAACACGGTCTTCGATTTGGTTTATGATTTTACTTTGACACCTTTGAATTCTTCAATCTGACTTACTGGCGCAGAGCTTTTCAGTAGTTTAGCAGGACTTGCATTGCCTGTATGTTTTTCTCTTGTGCTGGTTAGAGGGATTCCAATTTGCGTATCAGAATTGCGCAGTTGGATTAGCAGTTAGGACTTGTCACCCTGGCTTCTACCCTAGAGGTTTAACATTCTGACTCTCCTAGCCAGTCACCACCCACAGTGCTGGGGTGGTGTGCTGGAATCTGTATAGGCAGCCCTGACAGGCAGGCCCCTATGACAGACCCCTAGGACCAACACTGGACTGCTGACTGATCTATAGGTTCGTGCTGTGACACACGCTGTGTCACAGGTAGGCTAGTTCCCGAGACCGTTGCGAGACCGTTCCAGGCATATCTAGCTTAGGGTTTATTTATCTTATGAGTGTTTATCCACACAGTTCGGGACCCTCTGATATCTAGTGAACTAGGATATTCCGGTAAACTCTATTTGGGACAACGACAAAAGGGATCATGGCATGGTGATAAGGCTGATACCATATGTGATGCCAACATTAATAATATTACACAGTGTTCATGGCTGCGAACAAAGCATGCTCTATGGTACCCTCGGACAGTGACTTGCGTAGGTCACTGTGCATGTGCCCGCAAGCACCGAAAGCCCTCTCCACACCTGCCGTGCTGGCAGGTGCGGCTAAGAACTGTCTTGCCATCCTACTCATACAGGGGAGAAATTTGGACGTGGCTTTCCAAAACTCAAGAGGCTTCAAGAGTTTCTTGGCAAGTGGCAAGGCAAGATATCTTTCAAACTCATCCTTTACCTCAACTTCCTCCATACCAGAACTAGCAGGAGCAGCTTCACACTCATCATCACTGCAATAAAAAAGGTCATCAACACCATCCTCTGCCTGGCGAATTACAGGGAGAGCTAGTGATACAGCAGGAGTCCAAATTTCAACATCCTAGCTATCCAATCCAAAGTTCAACATCCCCTCCCCCACCCAGGATCGCAATGGCCGATATTGATATTCTGATATCTTATTATTCCGATCTGAGCAAGAAATGTATTGATCGATTCCGATAATAGCAAAATTATATCAATCGATTCCAATAATTCCGAAGACTTATCAATCGATTCCGATATGAGTAAAAAGTTATCGATCAATACTAATATTTTGATATCGTTAAAAAATATATCAATTGATACCGATATTCTGATTTATCGATGTATCAGAATATCAGAGTTATCGATACCTAGCCTTGTAGCAGACCTGGCGAAGAAGATATGGTCACTGTGAGATGACAGTGAAATGATAAGAAGATATGCCAGTTACAATGTTGCCACTGACGTGTTAGTCAGAAGATGGGGAACGGTAACATCATTAGAGCTGGCATAGAATATTGACATTCTATTGGTAGATGAAGATTTCAGGGCGGAAGCCTGTTACAGTTTTTGCAGATGTGACATTGACTTGAGAATAAGTAGGCTCTGACTGCAAGTCAGGATTAGTGGACTCATTATTGTTTTGCCTTCGCAAGTGCTAGGTGGCTGTTCGCGTGCCAAGTGCTAGATTGCTAAGACAGCTCTGCTCACAGTTTTGTACAATAATTCGTACTTTTGGTGGTTTTATTATCTTTTGGTGAATATATTATACGGTTGTTTTTATCTTTTTACAAAACAATAATGTCCTGCGCGGAGCGGCTTATTATTTCGGTACGAATTAAGAAGTAAGAGGCTCTTTGGCGAAAAGTCTACAACAGTCAAGAAGAGCGAATTCGGGAGATAGGCGACTCCCGGGACACCCTTGGTGTACTGACGGACCCTTTTTTCTTTGTTATTTTTGCGGTGCTTACACACGGGCAGGCTCACAGCAGCGGCGACAGCGAATCAACAGTTAATTACTAGCCTGCTCCGCAGACAGCTCAGCACGAGCAGCCCGACGCAATGGTTGATCGTTGATGGCTCAGCAACCCAGGACGCAGGTGCAAGTGATGCTCCGCAGGCAGCCCAGCACGTGCACCCCAGCGCGATGTCTGATGTCTCTACAGCAGCCCACGACGCAGGCGCGAGTGCTACTCTGCAAACAGTCCAGCACGTGCAGCCCAACGCGAAGACTGGTGGCCCAGCAGCAGCCCACAGCGCAAGTTCTTTGCTTCAACGGCCCACAACGCAAAGGACTCGCCAACTCTGCATCGACGACTTCTTTTCACCTCTGGAGATGCATCAACGAGTCCCTGCAGATGTGTCATGCTGCCTGCTATGTGCCGCAACCGTGCCGCTGTGGCAAAACTGTGTCTCCGCTCTCATTCCATGCAGGTGCTGGACAGGACGGGGCATATGCCATTGGCATTGTATTCTTGCGTGGTTGGATCTTGCCGGCACGTGTCCCCTTTTTTGTAGACGACCAGCGCATTTCCGCCAGACTCATGTTTCTGATTGGTTGGTGAGCACGACTTGGTCACTGGAGGACTTCTGAGAATACTACCCGTACGCGACGGAGCCGCAAGATACCGAGGCATGCTAGCTTCGGGGCGCAGAGATTGCAGACCTGCAAGCTGGGGAATTACCATCGTACCAATCTGTCTGAGCGTTGGCAGCGTGAGACGGTGAGGGCCTTTGGAAAAACCTAGCAAGCAGAAGGGGACCCAGACCCGAGGACTGGGGGGCACGGAACCCGAGAACCGAGAGCTTAGTAGCTCGACTCTTGTCACAAGTGCATGCTCAAACCTCAGACAATGTATATACGGGCCGGACAGCCTAGCGAGGACGTAGGCGCGCCTAAAAGGGGGAAAGAGTTGTACTAGGGTACATCACGAGTCAGTACGAGAGACAGACGTGTCAGAATGACGAGTGACAGAAACGATGACAGTCACCAACCGGAAATGATGACAGTCACCAGCATGACCGAATGACACAGGTGACTGGCAGAATTGACAAAGGTGACCGACAGAAGTGACTGACTCAAATGTGACATTTGAATATCTGCACCTACAGCAGATCCGACTTGAGAGAATTTGTGGGAGACCATTTAGGATTCGATCAGTCGAACATAACTGGTGTGAATCGAGGAGGACCTCATTTATACAGTCACATCAGCAGATCTGTGAGTATTCAAATGAGAGACTTGGGAGGTGACAGTCAGAAACATTTAAGTACTGATGACAGATCCCAGCTGATTGGTTGTTGCAGTCAGCAAATGACTGAACACATGGAGTGGCATGGTATGGACGAGTTACCTTAAGTAGAGAGCTGTGCAGGCTCTCGGGGTTGAGTTTAAATTTGTCGTACATTGCAGCCACCTCTGTGGCTGTTAAGCAACTTGACCAAAAGAGTAATTAAAAAAGATCCGTATCCGATATTATCCATGTACTGTCTGTACATCCTATCATCATGGCATCATATTACCTGTAAGTGTTTGCTTACATACCTGCGAGACTGGTTCAGTCCTCACACCCCGAATAGAACAGCTACGAGTCAGCTACCCCGCCCCCAACAAGGTAACGTGGGAGGACCTGGAGGTCATCGTGGAGGTGCAGGACAAGTTGAAGAATGACGCAGAGGCTTGGGCACTGACCCTTCATGGCTATTACCCTTCGGGTGGCTTAAGCCACCCTAACAGCGATTTAGGGTGGCTTAAGCCACCTTAACGTTTTCAATTACTACGGGAGCTATCGGTACCGGAAGTTAGATTTTTTTTAGCTCAAAATGACGGCGACATTGTCTTCTTTTAGACACTATGTGCACTATTAGGCGAGCCTAATAAGTTCCCGGTGAGCAATTTTGGGAAGTATCCAAGAGGGTGCAACATTTAGTAAAATTTGAGCGATTTTCCCGGTTTTTGCATACCCATGCTACTTCAACCGAGATTTTGAGGGTCAAGATGACCTCGGATCAAACTTTTGGCAAGACACTGCAGAAAGAGCAGCTCGAGATCTTGACAACATAGGTCTCCAAATTTTGAAAGCGTCTTAGAGGAAGCCCCCGGTGAGCTAATTAGCTTAAGGTGGCTTAAGCCATCTTAAGGAAAATTGGGAAATACCCACCCTACTTCAACCGAGATTTTGAGGGTCAAGATGAACTCAGATCAAACTTTTGATAAGACACTGCAGAAAGAGCAGCTCAATATCTTGACGACACAGGTCTCCAAATTTTGAAAGCACCGCCGAAGAAGCCCCCATGAGCCCTTTAAGTTAAGGTGGCTTAAGCCACCTTAAGCTGCGGGTAATAGGCATTCAGCAGGACCTAACACGCAGGTCAAGCTGTGTCTACTCTTGTTATGAGGCCAGACAGCTGGGAATTGACCTTCCAGAGATGTTGGTCGCCATACGACGCTCCGGCGCTGCCAGAAAGGCTGGGGACAAGCGCAAGGACTTCAAAAAGAAGGAGACGTCCGCGCCTACTGGTGAAGATGCGAACAGGAAGCCGCCACGGGAGGCCAACAACGCTGAGAGGGCCAAGTCCTCCTACAAAAAAGTCCCGCCCCCTGACGCCAATAAGGACAAGCAGTGCAAGTACTGCTTCACCAGAATGTGGCACACGCCAGATCGTTGCTACACTGGGAGTCGAGATGCGCAGGTGCCCCAGGACTTTCACAAGAATCGTCTGAACTCGAAGTATGAGAACGAGGTAAATAACGCCAAGATGTGCGAATACAACCTCAAGCATATGTTCCCCAAACATAAAATGGGCACCACCACGGAGGAGTGGCTCAAGTTGCCGGAGGCCAAGCAACAGAAGGTAGCGGCCAGTGCGGAGGTGAAGAACAGGCTGGCTGCTGAGCTGTCATCAATGCAGACAACAGGACAGGCTGGTGGGGGCAGAGGTGCAGAGGCGCAGGCGCGTTCAGATGACGGAGATGACGAAGCAGAGTACGACTCCAACTTCAACGAGCGGGAGGAGTACGCTGCAGACGAGCGCGCTGACCCTGCTGGTGAGGAAGTGGTCATGAGCAATCACTCTGAGGAGAGTTCTACGCCGGGGCTGCAAGCAAGGGCTGCGATCGCGTTGGGGAACACGCAGAAGATGCAGGGCTTCCCGGTCAAGATGCCCGAAGAGTTCGACAAGGACGCCCAGGTGCCCAGAGCTGTTCCTCCAAATCTCTTGAGCAGGAAGTTCCACCTGTTGGCATCCCATCCAATGCGGAGTTCAACACGTACATGTGCGCAGATTGCAACGATGTTGCTGGCGCAGCGTGTTATAGACCTACCGAAGGACATTGACAATCTCCTGGCCCTCGAGGAGATTGAGGGCAAGGAGCCTACAGAGCCAGTCAGAAACCCCACTGAGCACCAGTTCCAAGACCCACCTGGCACTGTCGCGCGGGAGATGGGGGATGGGGCAACAGGGTGTTCAGAGCAGACAGACGACAAGGAGTTGCCATTGGACGAGATGCCAGATGGGGTGGTCGACCACATTGCAGCCAGGTGTGCAGCTGCTGCTTGCGTAAGCGATTTCGGGGTGGTGGACGTGCTGGCACCATCCAGACCCGCGCCTACGATGCCTTGAGAATGAAGATGAAGGGCCACCTCACTGAGGACCAGACTCTGCAGATGGCCCAGGTACAGCCAATATGCAAGCTGGTGAACGCCACTCTCTATGAGGGCCTGGCACTGGTGTCCTCTGGGGGTGAGTTGATGCTTTACCGAGCGATTCTCATGGTCACTGGGGCCAACTGCAACATGCCATCGCCGTGGTAAGGCGACTCGGGCTCACGGTCTACGAGTCTGGCGCCGGAGCCAAGGTTACGAGGTGTGACAACAACCTCACCAAGTTCACCCACTACTGTTACGTGGATATCATATTAGCAGCAGGCACGCCGCACATGACTCTTCATCGGCGCCATGCCTTCGTGACGTTTGAGCGAGACAACTCGTGGGACTTTCTGGTGGGTACTGGGCCATTGAAGAACTCCCTCATGATCGATATCAAGCTTGGGAGTGGTGTGGCTGTGTCCCATGCACCCTCAGTCTTGGGCATGGACACCCAGGTGACACTTCCCTTGGTTAATCTCACGCCACCGAAGAGCCCTCACAGTGTCAGAAGAGTGGACCATATGGTGTGTCTGACAACAGAGATCTTTGGTCCGGAGCTGGTGTGTGGGTGGCCCGAGCTTCACCCTTCCCGTGATGGGGAGGAGAGAGTTGCTGCTTCAGGGGCACGCCCTGAGCATATTGATGAAATACACGCGTCTCCACTACGCTCCCCGTCGCCAGAGCCTGGTGCGCTCCCAGACATACACAAACTCCGACGACGAGCCCAGATGTGGACATGTCCCATAGACCATCGCCGGAAGAGCACATTACCATCGCTGCCATCGACTTGGCTGGAGGGGTCGGAGCTCACGCTCGAAAACCACTGTAAGAACCCGAGTCCGTGGGCAGGCTGCAGGGTGAAGCCCTAGAACGACAGTGTGGACATCAGTGATTGCAAGTACACGTGGAAGAATCAACGATTGTACAAGAACAAGACTGACACCGCACGGTTATGTCACATTATGAAGAAGTCACGGGATGAAGCGCCTTCTCTGGACCACATCTGTGTAGAGTTTGCCCGGTGTGGTAAACAGATGTGGGTAAGGGAGGACCAACTGAGGTGGCCGGATTGGTTGGGCATCGACCAGAAGCTATATCAGCGCAAAGACGATGACAAGTGGATGTTCGTGAGCAGCTACACTACTCACGTACCACCTACCAAGCGGGATGTCATTTTCCCCAAGAATCCTGGACCGATGGTCAGCAGCAGCCAGCTGAGAAGCTTCAGTACTCACGTACCACCTACCAAGCGGGATGTCATTTTCCCCAAGAATCCTGGACCGATGGTCAGCAGCAGCCAGCTGAGAAGCTTCAGTTTCCCCATTGGTACGAGAGGAGTGCTGGCGTCTGGGAGTATCAACCGCTCAGGTACCTGCAGCCAGTGGACATGTCAGAGTTCAGAGAATGATTGTACCAGTCTTGGGTGATGAATGGGCAGGACCGGCGGCCACTCTTGGAGCTGATCAAGCTGGAAGCCAAAAGGCCCATCAAGTTCTACCCGGTTGACGATGGTCTTGGGGGTGGCGCAGTCTTCACTGACGATGCATCTGCACAAGAGTACCTGCACCTGGGAGAAGGTAGGAAGATGCTCCGGTGCGCTGACACGAAGGAATTGGGTCTTGCAGCGATCGACGCCCCTGGCAGACGCAGGTCGCCACCGCCACCGCCTCAGCGCAGGTCGCCACCGCCTCAGCGCATGGCAGCTACGGCCACATGGGCAGGAACTTCTAGCGCGGGCGCTGGCCCGTCCGGCACTAAGTCCCCTGTTCGGGAGGCACTTACTGGTGGCGCGCTGGCAACGTTATCACAATCCCCCACGCGGACAGGGACACCTGGGACTTTATCCCCCAGATCTGACTCAGCATGCTCCTCAGCGTCAGATTGGTCAACTATCGAAGCAGCCACGAAGTCGAGGAGTCGCGAGAAGAACAAAGCGGGCGGCAAATCGTCGCAGACCTGGTTGACCAGTGCTGAGGTTAGGGGGATAATGTTCCATTCCTCCCTCACGGTATCCATGATGAGGTATGTGGACAGCAATCTCTCCGTCAAGTTTCAGCTGGGAGAGTGTTTTGCACGACGAGGATTGGCGGATCACCACGCTGTCTCTGCCAGCGTGACGAACCGGTATAACAAGACGATCGCCTGCGCCAAGAGTGGCTGGCATCTTCCCCTGGGGGGTCAAACCAAGGCGACGAACCTGCGAGGGGCCATTCAACTGCCTTCGATGATTTGATCGAATTTGGTACTGAGGGTCAGCGTGCCTTTCGTTGTATGACGCTCCTGGAGCGCAGCGTTCCACGCACGTGCTCCGCTGTCTGGAGCACCCCGACGCCACGCGCCAGTGTACTACATCCTCGAGGACAACGAACGTCTAGTGCAGGAACGCTCTTATTTCAGGGAAGCGTACCTCCAAGATGAGCGGCGCAAGTTCACGAGACTGGTGTACGTCACCTCGAACGTGGCCGCTCCGTGGATGCGACCGGCGCTCAAACTTCTGGAGGAGCGCCTTCGCTCACCTGCAGCGGGCGTGGAGCAAGTACATCATCATGCTCGTGTGGCATACCGGTCAGAGCATACTGACGCGGATATGGTGGACACGCGAACACTGGACAGAGGTGTGCAGCGATCGGGGAAGGCGCCGGTTGGCATTCCCGTCCCCACTGGTTATGGGAGGACATCCGCTGGGTATCGCACTTGATTGGCCGAGGCCTGCACTCCCTCCTGGCCGAGGCGCTGAAGCCCCTAGCCGCCCCGCTTCCCCACGTTCGATGTGCAGTGCGGTGACGGAGGCATTCCAACAGCACACGCAAGTTGCCCGTGAGCGTTTTCATGGGGGTCTCCCGGATACAGCGGGGGGGCGGCCCCACTGAACACACGCCGCTGTGGCCGTGGACTGCCTGCACAAGCAGTCCGCGTCAGGCCAGGTGCCCTGTGGGGGTCGTTGACACTCGCAGGCAGTGCAGTGATTGGGCGATATCTGGGGCATGCTTCAATGCCCATTGTTGCTATCTGGGCAGTGCTTGAGGCATTGCGCTGGCATTTGAGTCAGCATTCTTTCAAGGAGTGGTGCTAGAGCCGGTTCGCCTCTTGCTTGGGGGAGGACGCTTCAGACATGGGGGACGATCGCTCGACGATATCCTCACCAGGAGCACTATGGAATCTGGGTGTTTTGGGCGCTGGCGGTCATTTGTCATTTGACACTATTGTCCTCTTCGTGCACACCACTGGTATTTACGTTGACTTGCGTCACGTTGGTGCAGATGATTGGATGGTGGTACCCTTAGAGGGTTGATAATATTGGTTCTTGGCGTGGTGGTCACGCAGTGTTGAGGCAGTGTTCCCCTTGGTCCTCATCTGGCTTTGGACCTGCGTTCGTCTGCATTGTGACAACGTTACGCATCAAGTTCCTCGCGCAACTGGTTTCACCATGGACGCGCGTAGCAACCGAGCTTCGCGGGGTTGGACTGTTGCACACTGTTCAGTCCTTGCGTTGTTCCCAGGTCCTCTTGCTGGGGCGCGTATCCTTACCCGCGTTGCCCAACAGGCTTGAAAAGCCTCGCTTCGCTGCACGCTGGGTGCAGCTTCGGCGTAACCTTGTGCTGCATCGCATCGCACAGACGATTTATGTGGCCCTCGTCTTCGCGTTCGTGGTCTTCGCCGCCGCTGGCGGAAGTTCTCGCTTAACGCACGGGGGGTGGAGGATGATGGCGTGCGTATTCGCTCCGAACTCACCGGTGGCCGCAGTGCGGTTCGACAGAATTTTTCGATTTTTCTGCTCTTGTGCGGTATCCTTTGGGTTGCCGGCAGGCTGGCAGTGAACATGCCGGTGCATGGCGCTTTGCCATCCGCGCGGGTCACTTGGGGTGCAGCGCCTTGCACTTCCTGGGAGTCCCAGCGGTCGTCGCGGCAATGGGAGCCGGGCTGGGAGGCTAACGTCGCAGAGCAGGATGAGGTCTTGCCCTACACCGTGTTGGACGAACTCCAGCCTTTGGGTAAGACGACTGTGACCAAGGACGAGGCTGCCTGGCTCGACACTGAGCTAAATGCCACGTTTGGAGGCCATCCTGACTTCAAGGAGGAACACTGGGAAGAGATGCGTGCTGTCCTTCGCAGATGTAAGGACACCTTTGCCAATACTCCTCATGACCTGAAAGGATACAAGGGCAAGGCAGCGCACACCACTTTCTCAATTCCGTTCAAGGACGAGTCCAAGGTGGTTCATCAGAAGCCGAGGAAGTACAGCCCGGGGGAGCGGGAAATCATTGACATTCACTGCAAGGAGTTGTTGGACTACGGGTTCATCGAGCCCGCTTCCAAGCACTGCAAGCACGCCAGCAACCAGGGTATATTGCTTACCGTGGCGGGCCGGCCCGGGGCCGTAGCTCACCACTCCGGGCCGAATGCGGGCCGATGGGATGTATGGATGCGGGCCGTGACGTTTAATATGAAAATAGCAAAATTTATGCATAATAATGCGATTTTTGCATTATCATCATACTTAAAATTAAAATTTTGCGCCTGCGGCGGGCAATTTTGGAGATTGGCCGTATTGGCCGAAAGCGGGTCAGTGGATTTGCCAGTTGCGGGCCGTAAAGAAAAAAAGAAGCAATACACCCTGCCGGCAACGTTGTGATGGCTGGCAAGAAGGATCATGAAACTGGTTTGTGGACCCAGACACGTTTCTGCGTGGACCTCAGAGGGGTCAATCGACACTCTCTGAAGGACAACACCTTACCGCACCGACCAGAGGAACTGTATCAGAAGGTGGCGAAGGCAACGTTCAAGACAACGCTGGACGCCACCAAGGCCTTTCACCAAATCCCCATGGCCACGGAGGCGGACCGAGACAAGACGGCGTTCTGGTGGAAGAACCAGCTGTACCGATATACTTCAATGCCTTTTGGAGCAGCTGGAGCAACGTCTGCCTTTGTGAGGATTATGGACTATGAGCTGCGCCACCTGTAACATTGCACGGTGGCGTATGTAACAGACTATTGGGAATAAATGAATCTCGATCGTCGTCTAAAAACCTTCATTTTGACACAGTTTTCGTCGTCTAAAAGTTATTGCCACGTCATCTGAAATGTGCCACGTAAGCGACACGTAAGTCGTCCCGCAATTTTTATTACAAAATATTACTCGAATTATTTATTTGTGCATGATGCTTTCGTACTCGGCGAGTCCCGGTAGATTTTTTGTTGCATTTTTGTTCATATGCGTGCATATCATGTACAAGTATGCAAATATGGGTACATCCATGTGCAATTTAGGCCAGCATGCACGGTACACGTTTATGAATGTGCGCATTCAGGTGCTTCAATTCCCGTAAAATAAGTTGCAACTGAGATGGGTACTAGCATATGATACACAAATCTATATCATCATACAAATTTAATCAATATACACCAAATATTTGTCTATGATGTCTTCTAGGCAAGAGATTTCGATCATTTCACAGTGCTAAGGCTATTATATTGCTGATACATTGGAATCTATATCTTCAATCCACAATTATTTGCGGCACTTGTAGGTTTTAATTCCCTCGATAGCGAGATAACGTTGACGGCAATGTTGACGCTCTATCGGAGAACATAAATGGCAGAGCTTTATTGGTCAAGGCAATTGCATCGCACGCAATATAGGTCGATTGCCTCTTCTCGTTGATGCCGCGGAATAATAAGCGCCCAAGTGACGTCGACTGGAATGACCAGTGTCCTTGGGGTGACCCATTCGTTCCCTATTGGGGTCTGGTCGGGATAACGTTCCGGTTCAATAAGGTCAAAAATATGTATTTCCGAATTCTCCGGGTGTAGCGCCACCAAACCATCGACAAGTCCTGCCGGCCATGTCTGTCCTCGTATGGGGATGCTTAAGAACTTACATATCATCCAGCTGTCTACATCGCATTGACACCATTGACATCGCTGGTGGACCATTCCATGTGTATTGATAGCGTCTGCACTGGCTTCATCACGATCTTCATCGGGTGTCCCATAAACTCCGAATCGTAGAATTGAAGGCATAACGTGGCCACGATATTACAGGCTTTTATACATATAGATAACAATGCTTGCAAGGTGATTAGCAGTTGAAGCGAGCGTCGCCCATAGCAAAAGTCGAAAATATATATTGTGAGGATAACTGTGGAGCTATAATACCTGCAGATGGCAATGCTTTCAAGGTAAGTAGCAGATGTTTGAAGGTATGGTTGAAGGTGCGCATGTCAGAAGAAACAATGGGAAATGAATCTTCAAGGGTCGGGCAAGGGCTTTTGTACCTGGTCGTGAGTGGACCGCGGGTCGTGCAAGAGTAGAGCCGTCGCAAAAAGTTCGGCAAGAAAATGCATAATCGATCTAAATGGAGGTTTTATGATGTTTGGAGAGTTACTAGGCCTTATTAGGGCAATAATAAGACCCCGTGAGGAAAAAAATTTGGTTTTTTTTTTTTGGTGCTCGCCGGGGGGCAAAAACGCTGTTTTCGGGCCATTTTGAGTGGGCGGGGGCTAGAGGATTTCAGTTAGGTGACCAAATCGCGCGTTTGAACTTCGTGGGACCTTTCAAAGACCATCACGGGCAACTTAGTGGAAGAAATGATGAGAATATTTTTGCCTTGAAAGGTCCCACGAACTTCAAACGCGCGATTCGGATACCTAACTGAAATCCTCTAGCCCCGCGCACGCAAAATGGCCCGCTCAGGCCCCAGAAACGGCCATTTTGGCCCCCGGCGAGCACCCCAAACAAAAATTTCTCATCATTTCTTCCACTAAGTGATCCGTGATGGTCCTTGGAAGGTCCCACGAAGTTCAAACACGCGATTCGGACACCGACGGGAAATCCTCTAGCACCCGCGCACTCAAAATGGCCTTTTCAGGCCAAAAACCATCGATTTTGGCCGCCGGCGAGCCGGAAAATATTTTTTTGAAAATTTTTTTTCACTCCGAGTCTTACAATTGACCTTAAAAGGTCACACAACTCCAAAAAGTTGCAAATGTTGCATTATGCATGTGACCACTTTGTGACACTCGAACTTTTTGCGACGGTTCAGTAGTGTCCTTTTGGTCCAATCAAATTCGTATATCTCGCACATGCGGGATCACTTAGTCGCCGATTCCCGTGTGCAAATATGGGTACATCCATGTGCAATTTAGGTCAGCATGCACGGTACACGTTTATGGATGTGCATATTCGGATGCTTCAATTCCCAGAAAACAAGTTGCAACTGAGATGGGTACTAGCATATGATACACAAATCTATATCATCATACAAATTTAATCTATATACACCAAATAATTGTCTAGGATGTCTAGGAGCACATAAATAAGGGTAAGGGTTGGTGTATTAAGCTAGCAGAATAATACATTAGTGTAGGTATCTAATGTGAACTTGCAAATATAAAATAAAGACTGTACACAAGCGTATATGTTTCCTAACGGCAGTTGCACCACTTTCCATCATCATCATTCTCGGGAGAGGCACCGATCAACTCGGGAATATAGTCCGTGGGAACCGGCATTGTCACTGGGGTAAGTGCGCTAGCGACGCCTTGGTCGTCGGAGTAAAAATGCGCATCCAACAGTTGAAAATACCATGTTTCCCGCGTTTCGCGGATAAACCTCCACTTCGCGTAAGAGGGGTCATGTCTAGGATGCAGCGCCGGATCGACGAACAGTTCCTCGCCTGCAGTTTATTGCAAAGAGGGACCTTTTCCGCTGGAGGTTTATTACCTGAAAACATACCCACCGAAAACGTGGTGTGACACTCTCCAAGAGCCGTTTACAACGCACCTCCCACTTGAACCCTCCGAGGTGGCCAACGCCGCGGGGTCCTTCAGGGAGCCCGAGGCTCGACTTCGTAGCGAATATCGTTACGGCCAAAGCCTCGGACTGTGGTTTGACGAGGAAGCAAAGAACAAGGCGATAAAGCACTTACCGATGACTGCATCATTCGAAGAATATGTCGCGACTCCAGGCAGGCTGGGTTGTGCAACAAAAATCCTTACAGGCACGAGATGCCACGACCTGCTCTCGGAGAACGAAACGGAATCGAATGCGGAGTTTGTAAGATCGTTGAGTGAAATCATCCACAGCATGTTGTTTGTTAGGCTTACAGAAGAGTGGAATTTGAGCATTCAGCTGTTTCACTGCAAGTTTGGGGGTGACGTAAAAGATTTTGAGGTTCAAAACGTTCGCAAAACGGGTGATTTGAGGGACACTCAGCCGAATGTTCGGGCACGGCAATCAAATACTAGCAACACATCACATGTCCAAATACTTTACAACGCAGTTGATAAGAGAACAACAGCTCGCCATAACACAACAGACTGCCTTGATAGCACTGTATTTGAATTAGTCAAACAACGCTTCTGGGACGATGTGCACCACTATGTCGAACTTTCTCCCAGAAGTGTATAGCTAGTCAAACTGGTGTGATGTTAACATTTTTATATGGACGCCCGCAGGCAAGTTGCCTTCTTAAATCGCATACAGCAAGACCGATCATGCAAGAGCCGAAGGAACTGTAGATCTTGGGAGAGGTAATATACGCGATACTCTCCGGGCCAAACCCTCAAACAACCAAGTACCTTTCCGCCATTGCCTCAGTCATCCATATATTTATCTAAGTGGGTTCCCGAGCCTGCCTAGTCTGCGAGTGCATTTGAGGCACTTATTCGTGTTCCGAATTCTACAGCTGATAGATTGAACGATTTGTCTTTTTTTCGCAAGGAGCAACTCCAATCAGTCATACAACCTTGCATCGCAGAAGACGGGTGTTATCTTTTGCATTTTGTTTGTGTCTACCCACCTGAACATACCGAACGGCGTATGGCACACAAATGCACATACAACACGCCGTACTTCCAACCATATCACCACGGTATTTGAAGAGCATGGTTACTAGAAAATGTCGACTAGTTGGCTAAATGACTAGATAGTATGATGCGTTAGGTAGCTTGCACTAGCGTAATATTATGCTAGTACTATGTTGTGTATGCTACCTTTGATTCATATGACGGCAACTCGCAGACATCAATCAGGCAGCTTGAGCTATAGAGCCTGACGTGACTCTCACAGTATGGTATTACATCGCAGTCGCTTGTTAAAGATTGACTATTGAGCACCCGCTTCGGTTGAGAATGTAGGTTGGGCACAAGTATCGGGGTCGCAGTCCACACGTAAGCATGTCACTTTTATAGCCCAAGAGTGACCGAATGATATCCTTCCATAGTAGACTGTATTGATTTGTATTATACTGTAATGAAGGATTATTCATATGCAATCGGAGGCCCAAAGCATTTGTTAGAGATGTGGTGGTGTGTACCAGATGGCCGTGGTGGTGTGTACCAGAGGTGAGGAGTGCCAGATCAGTGTGGAACTTGCTCTTCCTTGTATCCGGTACCTTAAATCGTCCTACATGTGATATTTTTATGTGCCGCAGGCGCGAATTTTTGTATACCCACCTTTTTCGATGAAAAGTGGGCTTATTCCGAGTCAAGGGCGTATGCTCCCCCTCCCCCCCCGTCTTGCATTCTGCCTCTGGGGGGAGAGTATGTCCCCCCCGGACTTGCATTCTGCCTCTAAGGTATATCCCCCTCCCCCCTTGCGCGCGCAGAAAGTCACGGAATCCTCGGAAGCTCATGGGATATTTTGCAAAGTATTTCGGGCATATGGGATACGACGACGGTCTTGATCTACACCACAACACATCGAAAACACATTATAGGCGAAATCTGACCAGGCAGCTATGCCCGGTAGTACCAGTTACGACCCTTGAGTCAGATCACAGTGTCCATCCAGAGATAGTGACTAGTTGTAGTAGTACAGTAGTTCACGGGTGACCGATACGGGTTTTAGGTTGTGGTCAAGATAAAGTCACAGTTTATTCAGTTTACATTATCACACCGAAGCAGCACTCGCGGTTCTGATTGTCCACCTCTGAACATACCAAACGGGTATATTCCCCTAAGTCGTGGACTCATTCCATGTTATTATGTCTTACTGCTCTTAGCCATGTTTGGCTAAGCAACGCCGATTGGAGTAGGCGGTGCGGAGACGCGTACGGCGTCTTCGCTTGAGGCTAGTCGCATGCGGTCGCGGTGATTTGGACATGGCGTCGTGAAGAGTCGCTCGTGGGGAGACGCGACATTGATTGTGCGATCTATATTTCACCTTGGCACTAGCGGATTTTGCTGATCTTGGTACCTTGCTAGGCCTTGCTAGCTGGCTACGACCCGTTTTTCCCCGCCTCCTACCTCCTTAACGAGCGAACTACATCCACTCCGGGCATTTTGATATTCTCGAACCGCTAGCTTTACGCGTCTCCACCGTGCACCACCGCACTCCTAATGCCGATTTGACGCGCACACCACCTCGTCCGAGCACTATTTATTTATGGCACTACGGAGCTTGGAGGTCGAGCTACAAAGGGCGGACTATCCGCCCGACTGGCTCCACCGTGGAGTCCGAGCAATCGCAGCTACTTACCCACTTGGTTCTGGGTAAAGCTGACATCTAGCCTACGGACGATGAGCAGCAGAGCTTCAAAAGTCTTACGGCTCGCCCTCCCACTCCGAGTCGCTGCGAAATTCTCTGACGCTTTTTTTGATGAAGCGTAAACCATATTTTCTGCTCCACAAATGATTCCCAAACTCTGGATGCTTTCTTAATACAGTAACGGTGAGTAAAGACTGCGGCTCAGAGGCTATGGAAGCTGCTGTACCGGACTATTTTAGTCTGATGTTTTCACTTTCTTCGAGGATATCTTTACCCCGTTCCAGTTTTGACAGCTCTATGATGGAACTCACCAGCTTGGAGGACTCATACCCTGCTGCACCATGATGGATTCTTATGGTTTTGAATGTTTGCTTTTACTTATGTTTTGCTTTATCTTATGATTTTGGTTTACTGCATATTTTTTGCACAATGATTTGCTCACTACAGCAACACGGCACCGTGCTTCAGTTATTACGTTATCCTGCCTGAATTTCTTCCCCGCTTTCATAAGACAGTCAGGGATACAGAGTTTCAGACTTGGCAAGCTGAACTTGCATATTTGTATTACGTCACATTCCCTGAAATAACTCCACGCTTTTGTAAGACAGCAGGACTTCTTGAAGTGCCTTTTTCAGACTTAAAAATGACAGTATTACCGACGTCACAATGTTTGAAAAAATCTGACAGCAATAGCAAACGTATATGCTCTTTTATTCTATGAACTAATAAGTAGATTAACCGAACGTGTTAAGTCATCACTCGCCTGACAATTTCTGAAAACTTTCGTCGCTTATCTTTGAGTGCTTGCAATGCCTCATCCACATCCTCTTCCTCGTCCCCACTACCCTCCATCATACTAGTGCTTCTTAGATTTTCCGAATTTATTATGGTTGTGGCCGCTTTTCTCTTGCAGGCCATTTCAATGAATATTCCACAGTCTTCCGGATACGCCCTGCAGCACACCCACACCATCCGGAAAAGTGTCCCGAAGTCTGTGCTGAATCCATTGATCCCTGGTGTGGGCACATAGTGCAGCTGATCTTTTATGGCTACGTGGTGCCAACGGAGTCGGTCCAAGGATAAGCCACACACACTGAATGGCATGAGATCCCCCGACAAAAGCCAACCCACCATCATCCCAGTGGATGCGAGAAGCATTCAGGAACCGAGTGGGGCCGTGGCAATACACCATTCGCTTCGACACATCCCTAACCAAGCGAAAAGCAAACCCACCACAAACACGAATCACAGCCGAAAATGTGGGGTAGCTGGGAGGTCATCCAGCTTTGCACCGCAGGTCCGTCATGGAAATATTCCATCTCCGGTGCTCGAGCCGAGGCAAGCTAAAGGTTTCAAACCAAACAGGGGATCCCAAGCTGCGGCGCATGCTCCACCAAGGTCTCCCCTACTCGCTCTGGGCACCCCCAAAAATGTTGCCATCTGTCGCCGGCTGACAGGAAAAATACCAAACATGGACACCTAAGTGCTCGTATCCAGTGAACGAAAAGAACAAGTGCGGGCACCGAAGTGCTCCCCGCAGAATCAAGGGAAGACACAGAATGTGGATATCAGCACCCTCTGCCTCTCCTTGTAGCAAAGGCAGATGAATCTACCAAGCTCTCCAAGAGGCAGTGCCCGCCAGAAAAGAACCACAGGGACAACCGCATCCCAACAACTACTTGCAACCGGCGGTCATCCCCGTTCACATCAAGGTGCCAGTACCCCATCTGTGGGCCTATGAACACAAGTCCCCTGGCACGTGTAACAACAATGAAGCACAGGACGAGAAAGGGAGCCAGCGCCAGACGAATCCACGACGCTCCCTACCAACAGGCAGTACCTGCCAGAAAGGTACCACAGGGACAGCCACATCCCATCATCCACATCCCTCCAGTGGTCGTCGCCGTTCACAACGAGGTGCCAGCACCCCATACCGCGGCAAATGATCACCAGTCCCCCGGCAGGTGAGAACGCCATAAGGCACCGGACAAGAAAGGGGAGAGTCAGCTGCACACAAACACACACTGAATGGCATGAAATAAGCTGACAAAAGCCAACCCACCATCATCCCAGTGGATGCGAGAAGCATTCAGGAACCGAGTGGGGCCGTGGCAAAACACCATTCGCTTCGACACATCCCTAACCAAGCGCAAAGCAAACCCATCATACATACAGAATCACAGCCGAAAATGTGGGGTAGCTGGGAGCTCATCCAGCTTTGCACCGCAGGTTCGTCATGGAAATATTCCATCTCCGCTGCTCGAGCCCAGGCAAGCTAAAGGTTTTAAACCAAACAGGGGATCCCTAGCTGCGGTGCACGCTCCACCAAGGACTCTCCTACTCGCTCTAGGCACCCCAAAAAATGTTTTGATCTGTCGTCGGTATCGACGTCTGATGAGAAAAAGACCAAACACGGACACCTAAGTGCTCGTATCTAGTGAACGAAAAAAACAAGTGCGGGCACCGAGGTGCTCCCCACACAAGTCCCCCACACAGATGCTGTCACGATACAGGAGAGTCACTAGAGCACTTCACTTTGCGAAGCACAAACAGGATGTTTCTTTCTGCACACACGATCTACTGCCAAAAGGCACACTGCCTGCCATTCATTATAATAAATAGCATTTGTCTGGCTGGCGCTGTCTAAGCTACCAGCCTAGACGTTAGTGTTCAGCCAGTGAATGCCAGTGAATATCCAAGTCTGCACCTGAATAGAGATTCTGGGTTGGGAGGGAGGGAAGTGCAAAAGAACAGAGCTGAGGTCGTGTCTGTTCACACTCCTACTTGTAGTCTGTGACTGATTGAGGTTCTCTTGGAAGGGTCGAACCGTCACCGTCGACAGAAGAGGCGCGCGACTCAGATCGATTGGGGCAATATTTTTAAACCGCTAAAATTCCGCGGGCTCCAATTTAAACATTTCTTTCTACACACACGATCTACCGCCATTGTCCCAAAGATTGCACCTGCCTCAACACTCCTGCGCACAGATTCCCTGTGGTGCCAGCCGCCCAAAGTAGCTGCGCATTGCCTGGTCCGGCACGGCTGTCGGGTCGATGTAAGCCTGCACCGCTGCAGACAGCTGTGCCCAGCCTCCGAGGAAGCACACCTTCTCCATCACCACCCCCACAGCACGGGCACAGGTCGTCGCACAGCGCTGAAAAGTGCCCGCCCTCTGGAGGCACACAGCCCACACTGCCCAGCGCCCGCTGGAGCCACTCATTCCCCCAGGTCCGTGTCTGATCCCGGTGAGTACGCTCGGTCCCCCGGCAGCCTCCAAAAGCTGCCTTGTATACCGATCGGTGGGGTCGACACCGGTGACGCACGGTGCCAGGCCTCATCCCTGCACCGTGTCCAGAGCTCTAGGAGCTCCCGCAGCCGCTCCAACCCCCACCAGGGGATGGACAGCTGTCGCTTCTTCAGCTTGTGGTTCTTGCCCTTCTAATGTCAGCACCACAGTCACATCGTCCTGGTTCATCAGCACATTCTCCTGCTGGAGCGAAGTGCCCGTGTCAGGCCTGTCAAAAGAAACAAAAGCGAGGACCACGTAGGTGCAAGCTTGCAACCACTGGATCTGGTCCCGGTCGTCCGGCTCGAGCGTGAGCGCTGCATCGTTCACCGTGCGCACGTGCTTCGCCGGCAGCCAGGTGCGCTCTGTCACAGTGACACTCGTCGCCTCCGATGCTGCCACCTGCAGCCTCACCATACCTTTCACTGCACGGGTCACCGATCTCCCCTTCGCCGGGCCCGGTCAACCTATGTCGTCGTGGTAGTTGTTGATCACCGACAGGTACGGCTGCAACTAGGTCGCCTGGATGCCACCTCTGTCCAGAAGCATCGCCAGGTTGAGACGCACCGTCTCCTCCGATGCCGGGAGCCACTCCTGGTCTTCGCCTTCACAGAAGTCCTTGAACTTCATCGCCTTGGGACCGTAGTTCCCCCGCGTGGTCTCCTTCAACGCCTGCTCCTGCATCTGTACAGCCAGCTCGGTGAACCGGCTCACGCCCAGCTCACCTCGCCAGCGTTCCCGCAAGACCGATGTCCACTCGTCCACGGGCGCCACATCGTTGTTCTCCTCGGCCTCCAGCCGCTCCGGGCGTGTCAGCTCCTCCGAGAGCTGCAGCCACTCCTCTTCTCCATCGTCGTACTGGATGTGGTGCTGCCCTGTGCTCGCCACGTCGGCCACGGTGCCCTTGTACCAGTCATCGTCCAAGGGCCAGTACACCTCCAGTCGTGCACCCACAGCCGGCACCTGTCGTGCTGCTGCCGATGCGCTGCTCGCCTGCACGTACACACTCACGGGCGCACCGGGATTTGAAACATGACGGCGTCCCAGCTGGACGCACCGAGCAGCTCGGACCCGCCTAGCCGGCTCGGAGCAGAGAGGTCCCGCCTGCGGGGTCGCATTACCACCTCCTCGGCGATCACCTCCAGCTCCCGGAATACGACTGGCCCGGCCAGTACGGTGCCACCACCGTGCTCTCAGCGCCTTCCTCCCGAAGCTTGTGTGCCACCTCGTCCAAGAGTCCCCAGAGCGGGTTGATCCAGTTGTTCTCGCCGCTCCGGTCGTACGCCAGCGCCTCCACCCCCTCGCAGCGAGGATCCCACCACTGGGCGTAGTACCTCGGCAGCTGCGCTGAGATCTCCGACGCGAAGCGGTCGACCGTGTGCTCGCCCCACTCGGTCTGCGCCCAGTCGAACCAACGCCGATTCAGCTTCCAGTCGTCGATGGCGGTGTCCCGCGAGAGCCAGTCCGCCTACTCGTTCGCCTCGCTGCGGATGTAGCGCGCCTGCAGCTCGATGTCGTTGAGATCCAGCAGCGACCAGAGGCGTCTCATCCTCCTCACCAGGTCGGGGTTGCGACTGGTGGAGTGCGCCAGCATCGCCGCCACCGCCTGGTTGTCGCAGTAGAGCCGTACGACTTTCCCTCGCAGCTCGCGAAGAAAAGCCTGCACCGTCTTGAAGACGGCCTCGAGCTCCAAGTGCGTGATGTGCAGCTGATGCAGCTCGTCGTTCCAGAAACCTCTCGCCTCCAGCTTGAGGTTGAGCACTCCTCCCCACGCGAAGAGGGAAGAGTCGGTGTGCAGCTTCGCGCGCGTTGGACACCTCCAGATCCTCCGCCCGTTCCTCTTGCTGTGAGCTTGAAGACGTTTCCACCATTCGAGGTCGCCGAAGGACTGCCTCGTCAGCTTCACCTTCGCCCCCCAGCTCCGCTTCTTCGCCAGCACGAAGAACAGCTCCCGTAAGTAAATCCTGGCCGCGGGCACTGCCAGATACACACCCTGGCAGTGCCTGTTGAAAGCGGCCAGCTTCCGCGCCGGGACTCAGCGTCGCTCCCGAGAAGCTTCGCACAGCAGGTCGGTGGCCTTGGAGGCGATCTTCTCGAGTTGCGCCTGCGTGACGCGGAAGACGCCCTCCTTGAAGTCCACTTCCAGTCCCAAGTGCTCCACTACCTGGACTGGAACCCACTGTCCCTTCTTCACGTTCCTCTTCAGGCCCAAGCGATTCAGCACGCGCTCCACGCGTTGCCGTAGCTCGTATGCCTCCTCCTCGCTGCTTGCCATCAGCAGGAAATCGTCCATGTAGGGAAGGACTCTCGCTCCACGAAGTCCTCGATCTCGCCGTGCTGCTCCCTCAGCACGCCGTCGTACTTCCCATCGTCGCTGCGTCGTCGTCGTACGCAATCTCCACAGATCCTGACAGTCCCTGGTCGCTGTCGGCGACCGTGACACCTCCACCTGAACCTTTAAAACTTGACGAAGATCCTCGGCGAGTCGTTCCATCCGAAGGGAAGCGCGCTGCACTGGTCAAGTTCTCTTTGGACGTCGAATTGCATGTACTTCTGGAAGTCGGGTTCGATTCCCACGCAGTGGTAACCGTCTTTGGGGTCGAAGAAGAAGCACCAGTCGTTCTGCTTCGCCAGGCGTCGCAGTTTCTTCAGCGTCTCCATTTTGCATCTCGACTGCCAACAGAAGGCGTTGAGCCACCTGAAATCGTACACAATTCTCCACGGGTTTGAGCCTGACTTCGGAACAAGAAACATACGGGAAACGTACTCTCGTTTTTTCGCCTGCACCCACGCCCCATTGTCCACGTGCCGCTTCGCCTCCTTCTCCAACCAGGTCTGCTGCGTCGCAGTTAGATCTCGTAACAACACGCCGTGGTCGAACGGTGCTGGAGGACCCTTTGTCAAGTTGATCTTCGCTCCACGAGAGACCCACTGCAACACCTCCGCCTTGGCGCCCGCCGCGCGCCAGGCTCCCTTCCTTTGCCGCACTCTCTCATGGAGAGTCGGCTCCACCTTCTGCCCGATCCCGGAAGGGAAAGTTGGAACCGGGCAGGGCAGTGCCAGGCACATTAACGCCCGGCGCCAGCTCCATGGCCGGCCCCGTCTGCGCCCTTACCGCGTCCGCGTCCAGGCTGATTCGATGGGTTCTTGGGGTTTGAGCCTCCAGCTCCGTCATCACGCCGTTCTCGTCCTTGGAAACGGCAACCAGCACCACCAGCACCTCCCCGCGCTGCCTGCTTCGCTGTCGTGTTCATCACTGCGCGTTGCCGGGAACTTTCAAACTCCTGAAGCCACTGGTTGAAAATAGGCTCGTTGGTGAAGCCGTCGGAGTTGTTGTAAAGCTTCTCCTCCATGAACGCCAGCTTCGCCTTCAACGCCTCCGGACCACCGTGTTGTGTGTCTCGTACACCCTCTGCTCGATCTCGTGCGCCGAAACGGGCATCTTGTCCTGATTCTCCAACAGCTCGAGGGTGTCGTCAGAAAACTGCACGGCAGGTCCCAGAACAAGCTGTCCGTACTTCAGCGAGGACGAGGCCTTCTTGTTGAGGCTGTCGAACATCTTGTCGCCGTAGAGATCGAACAGCTGCGGCATCCGCGTGTCCAGTGTCGCAGGACGGGTGGGGTAGGGGTTGTCCTCACGGTAAGGACAGTACGGAAGTTTCTGACGCCGCGCCAGCTCCTTGTCGCCCTTCGTCTGAGTGGAAGACCCCGCGACGTCACCTTTAGCCTTGTCAGCTTTTAGGTGTGTCAGTTGTTCCATCATCAAAGCAATTTGCTGCTGTTGCTGCAACAGCTTCTTCATCATGTCCTGGTCCGAGTCGGCCGGCGTCGGCTGGACTCCTGCTGCCTCGGGCTGGACTGAACCCGCTGGTTCATCATCGGCTTCCGCCTTCTGGCTGTCCGGTCCTCCAGCCATCACGTGTGCTTCCTAAATACCTGAGTTGATCTAGGGGAAATATGTTGAGATTGATTTGCAGTGTACCCACACAGGAATATTGATAAATATTCCGTGAAGTTCTTTTGCTCAAAAGTGCAAAAGAACAGAGCTGAGGTCGTGTCTGTTCACACTCCTACTTGTAGTCTGTGACTGGGTGAGGTTCTCTTGGAAGGATCGAACCGTCACCGTCGACAGAAGAGGCGCGCGACTCAGATCAATTGGGGCAATATTTTTAAACCACTAAAATAAAATTCCGCGGGCTCCAATTTAAACATAACGTGGGCAAGTGCGGCTGATGGATCCGCGAGGCTCGGGGAATTTTAATGGCAGAGAACGTCCATCCTGCTGCACATGGACCACTCTTGTGAAAGCATATCGATTTATTACTTCAGTTTCTTCAAATCCGGGTGATAACGGGCAGGTCAGATCACCGCCCACCACCTCACATCGGCTCACCGTCTGGAACCTTACGGGTGTCGTAGGATATCTAATAGCAACGTCTAGAAGCTCGCATGAGGGCGAGCACAAAGAAGCTGTCTCTCACAAGATTGCTATGAGATAGCCGGGCTGCGAAGTAGATCTACATTTGGTTATGCTTTCCTCGGGGTCCTTTCTTCATTCTCGCCACAAGGCTCGCAGCAACCAGCTGGCGGGGGCAAGCCTACCCGGGTGCTCCCGCCAAGCACCAGACTACGCCTACGCTTGAGGTGCATCCTCTTACCTCTCGCTGCTCTCATAAAACTTCCTTGGGCCCACTGTCACACCTTTGCAGAGCCTCAAAGCTAACTTTCTCCAAAACGTAGAAAATGGACATCTTCAGGCACACCACAGTCGCCCCGCGGCGTCCATCATCTGCTTCAAACACAGTGATGACCCGAAAGCGCGCTGATGGCCCAATCCACTCTGCATCCAGATATGCACACGCAGGATGGCGGTCCATGCACAGGCGCAACCAAAAAATGGCCTTAATGCGAATTTACTCAAACAGGCAACCCCTTAAAGACAATACACTATTGTTCCCGATGAGGTTACGGGGGCGCAACACACGTCGGTGAGGCGCTCGTTCCCCTGATGCCGTTCGCGCAAGAATCGCATCGTGCGCCCAGGAATGCATTTCGCGGCGCAAGGATCGCATCGTGCGCCCAGGAGTGCATTTCGCGGCGCAAGGATCGCATCGTGCGCCCAGGAGTGCATTTCGCGGCGCAAGGATCGCATCGTGCGCCCAGGAGTGCATTTCGCGGCGCAAGGATCGCATCGTGCGCCCAGGAGTGCATTTCGCGGCGCAAGGATCGCATCGTGCGCCCAGGA
>LGRX02009072.1:0-41143 GCA_001247695.2 Cymbomonas tetramitiformis
GCGCTCCTCTTACGTCATCACCTTGCGGCGCTCCTCTTACGTCATCACCTTGCGGCGCTCCTCTTACGTCATCACCTTGCAGCGCTCCTCTCGCAATCCACGTGGCGCGATGATGACAAGGACCTGGACAACTAGAGCGCGGCGCCACCTCTGTTGTATGCTACGTGGCGCGATGATGACAAGGACCCGGACAAGAGAGCACGGTGTTGTTTCTCTTGTTTGCTACGCCTGGGTTGTGACAGCTCACCTTGCTCAGACCGTATGAGAAAGGTCCGACAATGATGGTTTGCTCTAATTGGTCCAGCTGTTTCTCAGGAGTGTCAGCGAGAAGACGCCGCCCGCCTTGCCCAGAACCAGCCTCGACTATGACCGTGTTCGGTGCTACCCGCTTGATGACCTCAGGCAGATCCGAAAATTCATCCTGGGACATATCGCCGTGCGCCCATACGTTCAAGCATGAGTGCTGCTCAAGTGGAGCATCAAGCATTGCGTCAGGTGAGCTGCTGGGGAAATATTCAGCGCCACGTGGGTAAACGTTTCTTCAATAAGGGCAGGACCATTATTGGTTGATCCATCGAAGTGATAGATAGGCAGGGCTGATCTACTGTGTACAGGGTGAAGGTCGTTCAACACCAAGTAAACTTAGGCTGGCGCACAAAAGTTTATCAACTCAAAAGGTTGAGGCAAGCTCGAGGTCAGTGCAGGTTTGAAGCAAGTGCTAAGCGGGTGCAGACCGATACATCAATCGCCAGGAAGGATATGGCGGATACATCGCGCGACAAGTAGGATATGGGGGATACATCAATCGCCAGGTAGGATATGGCGGATACATCAAGCGCCAATTAGGATATGACGAAAGATATATCAGCGCAGGTAGGATATGGCGGATACATCGCGCCCCAGCGCCAGGTAGGATATGGCAGATACATCAAACGCCAGGTAGCATAGCAAGCGCCAGGTAGGGTATGGCAGACATCACGCGCCAGGTGGGACCTGGCAGACCACATCAGCGCCAGGTAGGATATGCGGCGGATACATCAGCGCCAGATAAGATATGGCGGATACATCGCGCACCAGGTAGGATATGGCGGAGTACGTCAAGCGCCAGGTAGGACATGGCAGACACATCGCGCGCCAGGTAGGATATGGCGAATACATAAAGCGGCAGGTAGGATATGGTAGATACATCACGTGCCAGGTAGGATATGGCGGATACATCAAGCGCCAGATAAGATATGGCGGATATGTTACACACCAGGTAGGATATGGCGGGTACGGCGACCAAGGTAGGACATGGCAGATACATTCTTACGCCAGGTAGGATATGGCGGGTACGTCCCAAGCCAGGTAGGACATGCAGATGTGTGGTGAATATGGCGAATACATAAAGCGGCTTGGTGGGATATAGCAGATGCATCACGTGCCAGGTAGGATATCGCGGCGGATACATCAGGCGCCGGGCAGGATATGAGCGGATATGTCACGCAGCCGTGGGATATGGCGGTGCGTCGACCAGGTGGGACATGGCAGATGCATCGGCGCCCGGGTAAGGATATGGCTGGTCGTCAGGCGCCCAGGGCTGGGACCTTAGCGGTGCAGCCGCGCCAGGTGGGATGGCGGGCCATCGGCGGGTAGGATATGGCAGACCCATCCAGCGCCAGGTAGGATATGGCGGCGGATACATCAGCGCCAGATAAGATGGCGGATACGTCACGCTTGGATGAGGATGGGCGAGATCCGTCAAGCGCCAGGTAGGACATGGCGGGCCACATCCGCGGCGCCGGGTAGGATATGGCGGGCCACATCAGCGCCAGGTAGGATGGCAGATATCACGTACCAGGTAGGATAGCGGATATCAGCGCCGGGTAGGATATGGCGGATACATCAGCGCCAGATAAGATATGGCGGATCGTCACCCCGCACCAGGTAGGACATGGCAGATGCCTCCCGCGCGCCCAGGTAGGATATGGCGGGCCACATCAGCTAGGTAGGATATAGCGGATACATCAGCGCCAGGTAGGATATGGGCGGATACGCAAGCGCCAGGTAGGATATGGTGGATATGTCAAGAGCAAGGTACGATATGGCGGATACATCGCGCGCCAGGTAGGCTGTGGTGGGTACGTCAAGCGGCAGGTAGGATATGGCGGATACATCAATCGCCAGGTAGGATATGGCGGGTACGTCAAGCGCCAGGTAGGACATGGATACATCACATGCAAGGTGAGTATTATATGATGCATCTAGCAATAGTCCGGTGAGGGTGGTATGTGAAAGTAGGTTGTGTGATGCGATGAACATTATGTGCGGAAGATGTTGGCTGTCACGTCAGGAGCCAAATAGGTATTGCTTGATACGTCAAGCAGCAGGCGAGCATCGGCTGCTGCAAAAAGCGCTAGCGGTGTGTATAGGTTGATATTACCAGGTCCGTATAGGTCGACTCATCAAGGCTATGCTATTTGACGTAGATATGTTGTGTTTAGTGGACGTAGATATCTTAAAAGCTGCATCCGTAAAGCACAATTTAAGTATACTTCGCTCCGTCACGCACTAGGGTTGCACACCTTTCAGCTAAGGAAATGGGGGGAGTGCAGGTGAAAACTTGCGTGCGCTAGATATGAATAGGTTGCTGCGCGGGTGCCTCGCGGGTGCCTCGCGCATTTGCCGCATTATTAGTTTAGTTGCGCCTCGCGTATTAGTTGCGAAGCTGGCACCCTACATTAGTTCCAGCTGTGGCATACCTCGGACGTCAGCTTGTCGGGCAAATGAACTCTCTACTGGCTCCTAAATCAGACCGCAGCGTCCAGTTTGCTTAATCCTCGGTTCGTTTCGTTTGGCTGGAAGATCACTCAACTTTCTTTTTGTTAATGAGAAAGTATGCACACAGCTCAGCAGCACGCAGTTTGTCCTTAGATCAAGCAAATATATCCTGACACTCACTGGTGAAACACAGCTCGAGGCTTTATGTTATCCGGTTCCAAAAGTGCATGATCGGTGCTGCAGATTAGTAAGGACTCTCTTCGATAGCTTAAAGGATGGAGCACTAACCTGCTGCAGTGGTGCCGCTGGAGGCTGAATAAGCGGGGGGGGACTCTTTGCCACCAACGAATTCTTGAGCTCAGACCGGATGAGGTCGTCCATAAGATCTGCAAACTCCCCCTGTAGCCATGCAGGGCAATCCCAAGTAAAAGGCATCGTTGTCAACGGGATGGTGCGCAAGTGCGCATCAAATCTCACAACCATTCATTCGCTTGATCGAGCCATAAGCTGTGTAACGGGTGAATATACTTAACAAGGCATGTATTTTGTATATGCTTTCTTATTGACTTGTATTCATCCGCAATAATAGCTTGCAAGGCTCTGAAGCAGAAAAAAATGCGCAGGCTAAACATTCCCGTGGTCTACCATATGCGCGCACGGATTACCACTGAGTTGGGATGCCAGCTCGAGTGCTCCGCCACGGAGCTCACACGAATCACCTTTGAGCTCCGACGCCGGCTTCGGGCTTTAGTCGCGGAGCGTTCAAGCCGCCCCTTGTGATTTTATGCAGGTATATTGGACGTTGCATATGAGGGAGGGGCGTTATGTATGAAGTCAGACCTGTATAAATGGAGCGGGCGGCTCTGGCAAAGCAGGCGGTACCTGTGCCGATCAGCATCCTGCTCCCTAATTGCGAGTCTTGTCATATTGACTCTGAGGATCCCTCTACTAAGCTGCTTCATAGTTTATGGTGCGAAGGTGACTATGTGGGCAAAGAAACCAGGTGCATGGTGTGAAGTAAGACAGTGAAGGACGCACCCGTGGGGGATGCAGCGGCGGCGGTGGAGCCTTGAAAGGTGGGGAGTAATAGAATTCTAGAGGGAATTTCCTGGTTTCGTTACAAATTTTGATGCGCTCCCCTTTCGCGTAGGGTTGTTGGCCCTTTCGTCCTGCCAATTCTGCCAACTCCGCTGCAGATGCTCGTGGAGCCGCTGAGTAGAACTTATCGTTAGCACACGGCAGGACCCTAGCAATAACCTGCGCGTCTTTGGGAGCGGATATCAGCGTGACCATAAGCTCCTCTTCATAGTCTTTTATGAGGACATTGTATTCAAACACTTCTGGTTCAAAAGCGGGTTCCAAGTCATGTTTCCATACAACAAGCGTCGACAAACCAAGCGGGGCCTCCACGATCTCGAGTTTCTTTGCCTTACGGTTTGCTCTGCGAGTTCACAATGAGTATAAGCTTTGCTATCGCCTTGGAGATCTTTTGTATGAGAAACGAAACATAATAAGCCTAAGTGGCGCGGGGAAACGGGTCGAACAGTTTGGGCGACTCACCCTCGGAAGACGTACAAAGCAAGGAATATTACCAGCACTGCCAAGATTAAAAACAATCCTCTCGCTTGATTTTTATATCGTCTCCACAGCTTTTCCAACGACCTCTGCACGTGCCCTTTAGCCATTCTATGAACTAATGTAGCTTTCCTCCAGAGAGCACTGTCTTCGATAGCCGTGTGCTAAGAAATGACGAAGTTCTCGCCACGCACGAAAGGCCATGATCGGAATTTGGAGCGCATGGTCTGGAATGCGGAAATATGCTGCTTCTGTACGTGGGTTATTCGCGTGTGAATCAACGCATGTGAAGTTGTCAAGTTGAAATATTGGATCGCAAGATATACAATGCAAGTCTGAAGGTTACGTTATGAGAGTACAAGTATCACTATCTCATGATACCCACGCAAGTAAAGCCCTGGAGATTGCCAGATTCAGATACTTCACTAGCTCTTTGAACAATGAACATGCAGCTTGCAAGCACTGTTTGCATCTGACTCTCACGACAGCCAGCGACACACGAGTCACTCTCGTCTGACTCTCTCACCCGACGGTCACGAGTCAGACTCACGATGTCATATCATATCAACATCAGAAGAGAAAGTCTTTAAAAAGAGGAAAAAATCCATATCCTGAGGCTAGGCTCTGACGTGATGACATGACATGACATGACATGAACATGATATGACATGATATGACATGACATGTCATGACATGACATGACATGACATGAACATGACATGACATGACATGACATGAACATGACATGACATGAACATGACATGACATGACATGACATGACATGACATGACATGACATGACATGACATGACATGACAACATGACACTGTCAAGTGTGTGCAGTGCAGCAATAGAGATATATTATATTGTGTATGTACTAGGCGGATCGATCTCAAAAAGAGATCTCCACTAGGCCATCTGACCGTAGGATCATGTGCGCGACAATACTTCGCTTTTTCCATCCCAACATGCCACGCCACAACGCGAGGGTGACGTCGCGATAAATGTACGCGAATGCAGTGGCACTGTCATCGTTAGCGTCTGGCGATCGTGAGATCGGAAGTTCGTCTGTGTCGCCCGTTGGGATTCGCGCTTTGCTGCTGCTGCTGATTAAGTAAGGTAAGTAAGTAAGGTAATTTGGTCCGGTTCGAAATCATAAGGAGCAGAGGTACAGGTTCGCGCATACATACAGGCGACAACGATCGCACATATACGACCATATATCGCATAATAACAACCGCTGCAAAATCAACAGCGAAGGGAGTGCGCGAGGAATTACCGTCGCGAACGCATTCGCTCGCATAAATATCGTCAGAGAATAACAGCGACAAGGTGTGCTTACTGCATACAGGTCGCACATATATGTTGTTATCATTCGCAGGGTTGGTACGATATGCGACATACGGACGCGCGAATGATTAAACCGTCATCAGTATGTATGATCCGTACGCGCGATGGCATTCGTACCATGCGACACATACCGGCGACATAAATGTTCACTCTCCGCAGCGACAGTGATGATTCGCTATTCGCACTAATTGTTCAGTGCAGCGCACATACATAATTCGTTATTGCAAATGGTTTGCAAAAATCGATTGTCGACGCGCATACGATGATTTAGCTTGTCAGAATATGCGCACACCTGCAATGATTTCATCATGCTCAGAGGACGCGCGATGAGGGCGCATAATTCATATATGCAGCACGCTATTCAATATCTTTGACGCGCGCACATAGCATACAGAGAGGATGTTTGTTCAATTACTGGCAAAAGTGCATACAAAGTTTGCAGTCGGACACATAATATAACAGCAGATGAATATTGATACTGTGCAGTCATATGTGTATGTACCATGCAGCATACATCACATATGCAGCATACACCATCCGTACAGTATATACCAAGTGTATGCAGCAATATCATGCATCACAATACCATGCATCACAATACCAAGCTGCAGTATACTATACTTTTGTGCAGTGATTGTGTGCGCGACTGACAGCATACTATAATTCATCATACAGAAATCATGTGTGCACGACATAATACTGTGTTTGATGTATATGCATTCATCCAGTATTTCTTGATACATATACACCCAGCCTGATCACGATAGCGGTTGGTATAGCAGCAATACACCCACATTACTATAACTATAATCCAGACATCATAAGATGCCAGCAGATTGTTAGACATGAATTAGCTTAGATATCCATGACGAAGGATTTGGGATTGGATACCTATTCTCCTGTTTATGATACAATCATGTCGGAAGGCTCATCGGACCTGTCCGTGAAAATTCACTTGCATATCACCCAGAATATTACAACTGAGGTATATAATATATCATGCCATGTTTCACGCTGTCCAGTGGTATACAGACTTACATGGTTGATAAAGTTGATGTAACTTGACTCATAATTATATACTTCAGATGTATGTAATAAATGTGTGTAGCACACACACACAAAGAGCACAACTTGTTCATTGACATATGTGGATGTGTGTGACTCAACAGTGAGTGTCACAATGATATATCTGTACATATATCACACACACACACAACAACTATACTCGAAGATATATATTGACATTACACTCAATCAGTAAAGTGTAAATGATCAATGTACATATGAAAATAAAGTGTATACATTGCTTATGTACAATTAATGCATACATACCAGCCACACACACATGTGCGTGTGGATTGTCAGCGATGGCGATACATATGGGACAGGATAAAACAACCTGCTGAAGGGCTGGATGGAGAATATCTCCAGACCCGAAGGCAGTATACAGTGCTCAAATAAACAGTTGGTCACTGTTGAGCACTGTCCATGCATCCCACACAATCGCTGGAGCAACTTCATTATCTACTTATGCATCATGACAATTGAATCAGAAACCTGATCACAATTTAGTGCATACTTTGTACAGTAAATCAGAAATTCAACATGATATCTGACAAAGTAGATATATAATAGAAATACTATGAGCATTTGCTCCAACTACTTAGTATCTGGGTGGCAACACCACCCAGAGAACTATCATAGATCCAAAGATATAAAGCAGATCTCCAGCAGACTCACTCGTGAGACTTTGCAATGCGATCGACTGCCAAAGACAGGCGACCGAACCAAGGAGCAATCTCGCCTGAAAAGGTCATCTACGGAGTTGATAGTCCTAAGTAAGTTAAAAACTATCTGACAGACATCAGCCAGTGACTATAAGTCATTGTTGATAAAACACACATTGTCACCACTTTTTGCATGGTCGTGGGTTTCAATCAGCAAAACCCCATGTGTTGACCATCACATATCTTCACGAAAATGCCATGAAAAATATCATGTGTAAAAGTGAGATATGTTACATGAGTTATGTAAGATGTACACATTGCTATATATATATATATATGTATATATGGCCAAAAACAGTTAAAATGGGTAAAATCCCATTGCGGGAGATTTCAAAATTGAAATTTGGACTCGATTTTTTCACGGAATATCATTTTATACCTATTAAGGTACCTGAAAAATATTATGTGCACATTCATATCTCACGTAACACCCTAAAAATCTTGTGTGTAACACCTAGGGGTGTACATAGTGGCTGTGGCTGAATGCGTGAAAAACTCACACGCATGATTTCAAAATGAAAATTTGGGTCTAATTTTTTTCGCTGATCCAATTTCTCATCTATTGATAAATATGCCCAAAATATTTCAGCACTTGTAACACCCTGTAACACCCTGAAAATCACGTGGATGTAACTGAGGGTGTAACATACCCCTAAAAACCACGTGGTAAACAGTGACATATTAAATACAGTTTTGCTTTAATCCCTTCAGGAAATGTTCATATTGCTTAAATTTGATATAATTAGGTGTTACTGATACCATGTAACACCCTAATGTCACTGTAGGTGATAAGGGTCGCTGTAACCCTACACACCCTAAAATGCCACTATATAATAGTGAAACACTCTGTGTTTGGCATTTTGGTCATGCTGAAATCAGCATATTCATGACCAATATATCGGGCAACAACCCAATAACTGTAGGGCAACAACCCAAGAACTGTACAGCTGCTTCCTATGGGAATTGCATGCTTCTTCGTGAGGTAATAGGCACTTGACAACTGCCTGTGGAGTTCACACTTCCTTGAGGGGGGAAGAAGGTGGAACCATATATATACTTCACCTCATTATATCAATGTACAAAAATAATACATGTACAATATATATATATATATATCACACACACACATCCATTTTGAAGGTTTTGTTGGTGTGGTGTTTTATCTTAGATGGCAGAAGAACCAGCAGCTATACCAGCTATCGATCTCGATCCTAATAACTGGTACTTTGACATTCTGGGTTCTTATGATCATTTCAGCAGATTCAAAATACCTTCATGGTTAAAGGGTTATGCTGACACTCAGACCCGGTATGATCAGATAGGATATTTCGATGCCATCAGCAGAATGAAGACAGACATGAGTCGGTACAGAGATCCAGAACTGAGCCTAAGGAACCAGATGAGGATTACTCAGAGGATAATCCCCCGCCTGCATTTACAGATCCAGATGATGGTCAGGCCACCGCAGCATTAATTCCAGCCGCAATTGTCCCTAAGGTGAAAATGAATCCACCGAAGGAGTACAAAGTCGGACAGGATGCGGAGATTTGGATAGAGACAGTAGACAGATATTTTCAGTTTACATATCCAGGTGCACCAGATAAGGATCTCATCACAGTCTTCCTCACGTTCATTCAGAATAATGACAGACGCTATTTTCAGGTCGTGGCCAAAACACCAGATGCCACGTATCAAAATGTCAGAAATACATTCCTCAGACAGTTCGGAAATCCCCACAAACGATCAGTTGCCAAAAAGCATCTTATGGCACTGCATCAGGGTAACCAGACTTTTGCAGATTACCTACGCACATTCACATCACTGGCTGCTCTAGCATCAGTTGATTTGGATGATGTCTTGATCAAGGACAGATTCATCAGTAACATGGAATCAGACCTTCGGAAATAGTTTCATCTCAGATTTCTGACAGAGGATGAAAGGAATAACCCGTCGTGGGCACAGACCACACAGATTCTGCTCGATTTGAATTATGTAGTTCATTCGAAGCAGGCAGAGACCCTTCACTATAGGGGACAGAAGGAACAGTCAGGAGGCCCAGTCAGGAAAGACAAGGACAAGGGCCGTGGCAATAAGCCATATGACAGATCCAATCATAATCGAGGCAACCAGAATCAGAATGCCAACCAGAATTCCCAGAGGAATAAAGGAAAAGGCAAAGGAAAAGGCAAGGGAAAAGGAAAAGGAAAGGGATCAGCATCATCTCCTCCCCAGCCTTGTCAGCGTTGTGGTCGTACCAATCACGTCACAAAGGATTGCTTTTCCACCAAGACACCAGAAGGGAAACCCATAAAAGGCAATCCTCCAGCTCAGAATCCATACAGAGGACAGCAGCAACAGAATAATCAGGGTGGCAAAAGTGAGTCCAACAAACTCCTAAAAACAGTCAACACCCTACAGAATCAGCAGAGCGTCAATGCAGCAATTGCAACTCCAGCTCCAGCTCCAGCATCAGCTCCAGCTCCAGCTCCTCAGGGAAACTCTCCGGGTACTGCACAGGTACCAGTAATGAGGGCACCCCCAAGATAAATCAGCCTGAAAATGCCACTGAAGCAAGTGGCCGGGTTGAGAGTATCTCAGAAGAAGTCCTTTCCAGTCTGACATTACAGTTCCAGCAGATGGATACTCCCTCAGAACACATCGCACAGATGCGGTCACAGACAGCACAGCTGAAAACACAGAAGAAGTTGTTGTTGTACAAAGGGAGCGTATATGGACATAGTACTCACATTTTGGTAGATCCAGGAGCTACATCGTCATTTATCGACAGACAGTTCGCTTCTCAGCTTGGTATAGCACCAACAGACTCGTCATCATTCTCAGTGGGATTGGCTGGAGGAAGCCAATTACCCTGTACATCCTATCTTCCCAATGCTACATTCACGCTGGGTAAGTATAAGGATACAGAAGATTTCTATATCATTGACATGAAACCCTTCACAGTCATTTTGGGACAGGATTGGTTGGAAAGAAGGAACCCACACATTGACTTCCAGTCCAAGAATGCTGGACTTTAGGTTCAGGGTTATTATTATGGGCTCTGATAGCCCCTAGCCTGACCCGTCTCTGATCGGAACCGTGACTCCGCTAGTAGCTAGGATGACAGTACAGTAGTACTGTACTGTCAGTCATCACTTCGTATTATCCGGGTTTCCGAGATGCATGATAAAAGCACTCGGCCGGACTGATTATGGGAGCTTAGCCAGTTTGTTTTACCCGAGCGGAACACCTGTTCTCGCAGGTTATGCGCGTCACCACTTCCCTAGTAATTCTGATGGCACAGCGCCGAGCTGTTGCCATGATTGGCTAAGTTTTGACACAGAGATGGGGTGGGCGCCCCCTTAGACGGTAGCTTTCTCTCCGCAGTATGGCCTACTTTTGAAGTGGAGATCAGTTTTTTTCGGCATTTATTCGGCAGAGTATCGTCGCTGAGTATGGTTATATTTTACGTTCCGTTTGATCAGCGGGCAGGACACTCCGCGTTTTGTGGGTCGCTCCCACGGTTAGCCACTTGGCTCATGACCTGCTTGATTGTGCTATTGCTTGCTGAGGCTCCTGCAGGAAATGGCCGCTGCGAGATTGTCCATTACTGTCGCACCGCTAGCCCACAATCCCATCTCACCGTCATTTTAAGAATGGACACAACGCCAAGACCACGTACACGCGCTAGAGCGCGTAAGTTAGCAACTATTTTCGATGATGTTGGGGCACTGAATTCGGCTACCCCTACAACGCCGCATTTGGCTTCGGCTGACGAATCGGCTGCGGCTGCAACGCTCGTTCAGCGGTTACGAAAAGATTCATTCGATGTTCAGTGCGCAAAGACAGCGGCCACTAAAGTTCTGGGAGACAAAGCGGCAAAATTCCATGGCAATGAATCGTCGGCATCGGACATTTTTCGCAGCTGGTTTCCGAGATTCAGCAGCTTTTCACGCTGCAGTCGCAGGCACTTGCACCCCTGTTTGAGCTGTCTGCTGCCGATGTCCCTGTCATGACTGCTGCAAATGAGCTATTGTATTCTGTGCTGTTGCTGCTGACTGCGCCAGGGTCTCCTGCCCGTAATTGGGTGGAGGCTTCTGGGGCTGATGTTCCTGCTGACGGCAAACGTGCCACCCTCGAGGTGGTGCGTATGCTCGCTGATGATTCGACTCCGTTCGAGTCTCTGACTGAGCTGCTTGACGTGAGGATCTCGGATGACAGTGACCCTGACTCTGGCATTCGTCTTTTTAACAGTTGTCTTCGGGATGCGCAGCGTCTGCAGACGCTGCCCGAAGACGCTGTTAAAAGGCAATTCCTCTCTGCCCTGTCTGGACCGGCTTACGCCACGCTGGTTGACTCGTTTGCTCGAGCTGACCAGCGTGCGGCTGTGAGTCTGCTCACCCTGCAGGCGCGCGTGCGCGAGCAGTACCGCTGCGGGCGGCTCTCGGGCAAGCGCACTGCGGGGCGCCCCATGTCCGTAGCATCTTGCACCACTGACACTGGCCTGGCTTCGGCCATCGAGCGGCTCAGTTCTCAGTTGGTCAAGTTGCAGCGGGATGTGGATTCCCTTAAGAAGGGTGGCTCCAAGCCACCTCATGGGAAACACACTCCGCGCGGCTTCCACCGACCTGGAGTGCAACCGCTTGCTCATTCCGCCTCTTCGGAGGTGGCTTTTGACAAGCGGTCTGGCACCTTTGTCCCAACGTGCAGGCACGAGAAGTGCCGCGCCGTTGGGTCGAAGCATTGGCTGAGTGAGTGTCCTCACAAGGACACTCACCCGATGTCCATTTCGGCGTCCTACTGCCAAGCCGTCGAGTCTTATGACTCCGACGTGCTTGCCCTTCGTTTTCAGCGGTACTATGACGCTGGGGATGAGGGGTCCATGGAGCACTTGTGTGCTCTCGTGGGGCAACCTGAAATCTGTGAGCTGTCTGCGCATTCCTTTGCTCCAGAGCCTACGGCTCTGCAGCAGTTCAAGGATGCTGCTGCCTCTGCTGAGACTGCACCTGCTGAGCATCTTTCCATTGGCCGTATTGCATTTGCTGAGGTCAGCGGTCCGCTTGCTGGTGGTGTCGCTGAGCCGACTGCCAACAAGCAGCTGCTGCCGAAGGCCTCTGCACCCGTGCATGGTAGGGCGATTGGCTTGCATGAGGTCAGCAGTGCCGCCTTCGTGCCGCCGTCTGCCTCTCTGGCTCTCGGCCCGATGGCTTCTGCTGACAGTTCTTTCAAGACATTCAACACTATCCACCCTGACTGGCTTGACATTGACCCTGAGCCTGTTGAAGTGTGTGATTCCGATGACGATGAAGTCTGCCTGACTGGAGTTGGAGGGGGTGCACCGCCGGCGGCTGCGGCATTTCGGCGGTTCGGAGTCCCAAGAGGCTCCAGGCCATTTGGCATCGGAGAGTTTGCGCTCACTCTTTTCATGGTGGCTACATTTCTGTTCAGTGCTACGGCGATGCCGACACTCGTGGTCGGCGGTGGTGTCAGGGGCCTGGTTGAGCCCGGAGCCACCTACGGCTACGGTGCGGTTCATCCCGGTGGTGCATTACTGGATTCCTTTTGCCCGTCCGTGATTACTACTGGTTCGTCGATGCCGCCGCGGGATGTGGAACCGTTCTTTTCTCAATCGACCTCAGCGGCTCTGCAATTTGAGAGTCTTGCCACTCCACTTTGGGATCCGCCTGACCCACTTGGGTCTGGTGGTGTCAATGCTTATAAGTTCTCTTCTCAATTGACTTCGGATGCTTTTCTTGAATGGGATCCGTATGCTGAACTCGGCTCTGCCGACCAGCTTTACAGTGGCTAGAGTCTGCTTGTTTCAATCCCTGGAGGTGTGATTAGCCTTAGCCGCAGTGGTGGGTTGTGCCGGGACAAGTCCCCGGGCACCCAGCTAGAAGTATATCTGTTTCCAGTGAATGCTGTTTGTTATCTGCTTACTTAGCTCCGCTTGCCTAGCCCTATTAGCTACGGTCACAGCTCCGGGTGGTGTGCTGGACTTTAGGTTCAGGGTTATTATTATGGGCTCTGATAGCCCCTAGCCTGACCCGTCTCTGATCGGAACCGTGACTCCGCTAGTAGCTAGGATGACAGTACAGTAGTACTGTACTGTCAGTCATCACTTCGTATTATCCGGGTTTCCGAGATGCATGATAAAAGCACTCGGCCGGACTGATTATGGGAGCTTAGCCAGTTTGTTTTACCCGAGCGGAACACCTGTTCTCGCAAAGAATATGACGATCACCAAGAAACACTCATCAGGTTCCAGTGTTCGTACAGTTCTGTCCAGAGTTGAACAGACTCCAGATTCAGATGACCTTCCTGAAATGGAATTGGTCAGTGCCACCACTATGAGGAAGCACCTACGACGTATACGATCCAGTGGGTCGGCTGAAGAAGCCGTAGCTTATCTCTTTTTTCTCTCAGAGGTCGATGGTGAACTGGTCAGGGCAGCAACAGACTCAGACACCACTATGGAAGACCCAAAGGTCACAGCAGCACGTAATCTAATCAGAGAAGACTTTTCACATATTTTCCAGGAGGATCTTCCGGCTGGCCATAGGCCAGAACGGTTTGAAGGTGGATATCATCGCATCAACATCGAACCTGGGCATAAGCCACCATTACAGCCAGTTCGTACCATTCCAATGCCTATGATGGAGGAGCTCAAACGACAGATCATCAAATATGTCGAGCTGGGTATCCTTCGTCCATCATCATCACCATATGGATGTCCAATCATTTTCGCTCCTAAGCCAGGGGGGAAGTGGAGGATGTGCTGTGATTATCGAGCCCTTAATAACATCACTATAAAGGACACGTATCCATTGCCATCTCACGATACCCTTCTTGAACAGCTTAACTCCTATGCTGTTATGGCATTTGGAGTTTCTACGGCATGGTCGGCTAGACCGTTGCTTCTTGGTGCATATGAAAGCCATACGTGTTCGTGCTTGTAAGCAAGTTCTTCTTGGCATCGTTAGGCACATTTTGAGCTATCGAATGCCTTGATAGGGGGTGTCTAAGGGGTCCGAATGGGCGTTTGTGGGGGGTAAATCGGTCGATTTGACACGCGGAAACGCCGGAGATTCCGGCATAGGAGTTAAAGGGGCACGATGGTTTAGCAGATTTGATTTCAATCAGTTCTTCCATCAGATTCCTATACATCCAGATGACATTCACAAAACAGCGATACGTACCAGATACGGTTCATATGAGTGGACAGTGATGCCTTTCGGGTTAACTAACGCTCCTGCGACCGCTCTACGTGTTGGAAATCGAGCATTCTTTGACTTCATCGATCAGTTCTTGGTCATTTTCATGGATGACACCATAGTGTACAGTCCAGATTTTGACAGCCACGTGAAGCATGTTCGACAGTTCTTACAGCGTTGCAGAGATCATCAGTTCTACATCAGGCCTTCTAAGGTTGAGTTGTTCGTCAGATCCATCGATTTTATCGGACACCATATCTCCGAGGCAGGCCTTTCCATCATCGAAGACAGAATCCGTGCAGTCATGGCTATCCAGCCTCCAGTGTCATATGGTCCAACCGTTGGTAAACAGCCTCTACGCCGTATGGCTAAAGATGGCAAGTCATCTCTTCGGTCATTCTTGGGCATGGTCGGCCAGTTTAGGAGATTTATACCAAAGTTCTCCAAGATTGCCGAGCCGCTCAATCGTCTCCTTAAGGATAATGCAGAGTTTGTCTGGGAATCTGAGCAACAACAGGCATTTGATAATCTCAAAAGTGCCATCTGCCATGCTCCAGTACTACAGCTTCCAGATCAAAAACCGCCATCTATTATGGAGGTCGATGGATCAGGCACACACGTTGGTCAAGTAGTATTGCAGGATCAAGGAAAAGGTATGAAGCCATGTGGCTATCACAGCGTCACTCTTTCTGAAACACAGAGACGCTGGCCTATTCCTGAGATCGAGCTATTTGCCATTGTGGAGGGCTTCCGATTCTTTCGCCACATCTTGTTGGGAGCTCCTGAGACTATTGTTCGCTAAGATCATCAGCCACTGGTTTATTTCCAGTCCAAATCCACACTAAGCCCCAAACAGGCGAGGTGGTTGGATGAGCTCTCCGAGTACAACTTTCGAATAGAGCACATTTCTGGCGAGAAGAATAAAGTTGCAGATGCACTTACCCGTATTTCTACACTCTTTGAACTCACTGATTGTCTGCAACATATAGACGTCGGCGAGGTTCCAGTCATTGACATTCCGTCTACAGATTCTACATTCATTGCTCTTATATCTGCATCATCAGCTCATCAGCTTCACGACATTATTATATCTCAGTATGATCGTGACACATTTGCACAGACTATATTATCTAAGCTGGCATCATCGACATCATCACAATCAGTCAGCAATTTCGAGCTCATTCAGGGATTGATCTATCGCAAGACCATTTTTGGCAGACAGCTTTACATTCCACCTACTGCCAAAGTTCCTACAGATGACGGTGAGATCACACAGCTTCGCCACATTCTACTTCATGAGTGCCACTCAGCCACTATTTCTGGTCATGTAGGCAAAAATCGCATGCTTCATTTATTGTGTAGCCGATATTATTGGCCAGGAATGACAAAGGCAGCCATTCAGTACATTCGGGAGTGCCCCGTTTGTCAGCGCCAGAAAACGAGGAGACACAAACCTTATGGTCAGGCACATATACGATATTGTGTGCCTAAGACAAAATGGCTTGATGTATCTCTTGACTGGATTACTGACCTGCCTATCACCACTAATGGGCACGACAGTATATTTATGGTAATGTGTCAATTCTCTCATCGCTGTCATCTCATTCCCTTCAACATGACCTGGACTGCTCAGCATACTGCTTCAATATATATGCAGCATATCTTCAAGCTCCATGGTCTTGCGAGGAACATCATCTCAGATCGAGACCCCAGATTTACTTCTTCATTCTGGCAAACACTGTGGAAATCTACTGACACAGTACGAGATTGTCTATGACGTCTTCACACCATCCACAGTCGAATGCAAGCGATGAGAGGAGCCATGCCTTCATTGAGGACATCCTCAGGTGTTGTTGCAATGATACTTCAGCCAATTCGTGGGAGGACAAGTTGCCTCTGGTGGAGTTTGCAATTAACAACACGGTTTCTGCTACGACTGGTTACACATCATTTTATCGGTTATTATTATTATACATAAAGTGCGCACCGTGCAGAAACGTAATCCTCAGCCACCCTACGTCGCACACCGTAGCGGTATAAGGTATGCAGGGTCGTCGTATCGCAACCTTTCTTGCACAGCGACCAACCAGGCTATATAACGATCCGAAAAGGGTATGCAACAACGTTACCATTCGATCCTGAGTGGGGCTTTGTTTGGAACCCACTCGCTCGTTTCCACACTACGATAATGAGGTAACGCGCTTGTGTCAAGCCTATTAGACGGCTTTACGTGCCGTATTATGTTGCCATTCCGTGATTCGTACCTCCTTGGTGCATCGCACCATGCATGATAATTATAACGGGTATTTTGTATAACATATTTATATATAATTTATACCGAATGAACATCGAACGGTATGTAGTCGATGTGGTATATAATCTCACGGTGTATGCCATATGTATTGGGCCCCACACTTAATAGTATGATCGGCAGGCATCGATAGGTCGTGGCAACATGACATATGCAAATATAATGATTGGTAACTGTATATCATGTTCACTCATCATCGTTTGTAAAATATAAAATATTTTCTAAGCTATCGTTCGACCCATGAAAGCCATTTTGATAGCATCCATGGTGATTTTCCCAAAGTAATTGTGATATGACTTACCCACGGGGCAGTAGCCATAAATAAGCGGATAGCTACATGGCATACCGTGCGGAAGCCTTCCCGAGCGAGGCTCATCGTTAGCTGGTGTGTACTGTGTCCTGAACCACCATCATAGGTGACGCATACTAACAGGTAGAGCTTCGGTCGGCATCCTATTCCTTGCTGTGACTTAGCGTGAAGTAATAAGTTATCAAATAACCCGGTCTAAGGTTTAAGTTATCGGAGGGTAACACAGTGCGTATCGGCTGTCGGTGTTTCACAAAGTTGCACGCACCAGGATCAGGATCCCCGCCCACCCGCCACATATGTACAAAATACGGATTAAACGCGTGTTTATTCCTCAACACTGTAGCGGTGATTCGACGTTTAAACGAGTGTTTGAACGTATTTCATACCTCGACGTTTAAACGCGTTTACATGGACCCAGCTTTTTCCGCCTTGTCTGGTGCGCTATCAACACGATTTTGGTGGCCCACCCAATTGTTTCTCCGCTAATATATTTTACTAGTGTTGTTGTGAGAGCCCTTTGGTTGTGTTCATATACCGATCCCATGACTCCAAAGATCATTGGGTGGAAGAACACTTTGGACCTTTGCCGTCTGAGGATTTGAACCGGTGGCTCGTACTTGTTAATTTTCTCGCGGAGGGCGGCTTTGCACCATCTCGTGTTCCACGCATATGCCACCTCTATGAGCGTGGACCTCCTCCACGTCATCTTATTCCCGCATGTTTCTTGGCCTTCCCGGCGGGCCATCCCTTACCTCCTATGCCCCTTTAACCAACACTATTATATCACTCTAAAAACACCACCACGACTTTGACCAACACTATGTCCACGAAGTGAGGTATGTCGTCCGGAGGGTCTTTCGGCCCTGGGTGGTCCTTCCCGTCCCTCCTGCACGACCCTCTTTTGAGTAAGAAGTTCGGTATCGATCTAGTACACTTGTTGGACCCATGCAGGTCTGCGTGGCGGGTGAGCTATCACTATCGGGCTTGCTCCCGTCCTGCTTGTGCGTATAGCCTCGAACAAAGCCATAATCTTGCTAGGCAAGTGACGGGGAAGCTGACTTTCAGGACCTAGGACCCAGATTCTCCTTGTGTCACTCCTTGCCTTGAGTGCCATGTATCATCCTGTCACCTCACCGACTGATAGATTAAATAAACCCTCGAAAATTAGTCGATGAAGAATTGTATTGTCTTCAAGATCCTTGTGACAACATGAAGATCTTGTCTTCGGACCGAAACCATTAGCACGCAAAATCGGACGGTCCAATCGTTCGGTCAACGATTCGATAGGTTGGTCGAAAATTAGTTGATGAAGGATTGTAGTATATTCAAGTTCTTGCAACAACATGAAGATGTTGTCTTCGAGGGACCCCTCATCCGACAGTTCGATAGTCACCGGTCCGATCGTTCAGTCGACGATTCGATTGGACGGTCGAAAAATAGTCGATGAGGGACGGAATGGGGTATCTTTCAAAGGCGTGTGACAACGCTAAAGATTTTAAAAAATCATGTCGAAACTTTTTGGGCAGTTTTGACAGTGTTCCGATGACGATGTCGTTTTGTCCCTCCACCTTTTTTTGTGAAATCGTTCTTTGCCCCTTTAAGGGAAAAAGCAGAGTTCATGTTTTTTTTCCCCAGAAAATTCCCTTTTTTGGACTGCGACAAAAAGATTTTCTTGCGACAGCGACGGAAATGAAAATGCACACGACAAAAAATACCTGGTTCCCCTTGACCCCCCACAATGCATGGATGCTCCGCCTCCCGCCGCACATCCGTCCTCCATGCTCTCCATCCAACCGGAAGCCTCGATGCCATCGTGCTTGCCTTATTGTGCCCCCACTGGAAAGACCCCACTGGAAGCCTGCCCGAACTGCTCATGTCGCGTTCCCCCAGATTTATGCGTCCTGCCACCACGTCCATCATGCGTGGCATACTGTAGTCTTTCTCCTCCCGTCCTCCGACTCATTCTTCCACGCCCTGCCCATCAGTGCCAACCTCTCCACCCCCGTCGAGACGCCTCTCCCGATCCGGGTTCGGGCCCATGCCTCCTCCCACACGTCCTCCACCAGCCCAGCGCCACCCATCTCCGGCCGGACACCGCCCCACAACGTGCCTGATGATCAGCCTTGCAACCCCTCGTGCAAGCGCAAAAGAAAGCGACAAGATCCACTTCTCCTTCCAGCCCACAGCCCCGCCATATGCCGCCTCTTCGTCCCCGTCCTCATTTCCATCGGCATCTACCTGCTCTCCTCCTTTCGCATTCTCCTCCATGTACCGCCGTTCCTTGAAGCGCTGTTGTGGAGTCCTCCGAAGGAATCCATACGCCACAGGCCCTAGCCCACCGTTCACTTCCAATCCAAAGGGTACAAAGTGATGTGGGCGGACATCCCCGTACAGCGCCATCACCTTGCTTTCCTCCTTATTTGCCGCCATCCCAGGGGTGATCATGGCCGCTCCCAAGTTGTGTATCCGACATCATCCGCGCTGTGTGTGGGCACATAATGTGTGCGTGATATACTTGATTGATATATTCAACAACAAAATAAAGTATGGAATGTGGTAGCAGCTTCCATCATCAACGTAACAGCATAAATGCACGATCGTGTTCTTCATATTTGTCGCGGTCATATGACACAACCAAGGACATGGTCACACTTTTGCCAGCGTAATATACATAGCGGAATAGCAAAGTCGACAAAATTAGGTGCATGGCATCTGTGCTGACTGCATCGCCCATAGATAGTTGCAGACATACATTGTGATCCCGCGAATTGGCTGTAAGCATATATCTAGATAATTCTCAATTTCATACATGTTTGATGAAAGCCATTGTCCGCCACCTGCAGTGCCAAATCACAATAACCCAACCATCAGCATGGGTAGGTGTTTGCTCGTGCAACGCGTGATGCCAAACATAATCAAATAAATCCTTGCATGTCGCGGTCGCGTCGAGAGAACGTCGCGTATTAAGTCCCGGTCCGATTGTACTATCGGATGCCTCTGTGTCTGGCACAAGCGGTAAGTGTGTTGTTGTAAAACAGGGTTGATTATAACAACAAAAGTATAACTAAATGTTGACATGGCTACATTAGAAATGCTCAAATTAAGGTCTCTCTTACGCTTGGTCAACTTTACACAAAAATTCAGAATTTCTAGATCGTGAGATATATGCGATTTAAGTATGCTCTTAAGCATGATTAAGTATGGGCGGCGACTGAGCGATATCGACTACACCTTTTCGATGCCGTGGCCAATTTGATACCTGAAGTGCGCAATATATTTATATTGCTCTGGGTGACCTATTCATTTAATGAAAATATTCTCGGAACATTTGTGTAAAGTCGACCAAGCGTAAGAGAGACCTTGGAATGTTGGGTCACCTAACGTCATCCCCGTGTGGTGATGATTATACTAGGCCAGTCGATCTAGAGCTCTCCACTAGGCCTGCGAGCTGCGACCGAATATTTGACGTCATTTTGCGATCGGACGGCACTAGCTAACCGAGTTTTAACTTTTATTGACGATTGCAATTCTCTGTTCGGTGTCTCTGTGAAAGTGTATAGTATTCTGAACACCACGTCTGCCATGCCATGCCATGCCATGCCATGCCATGCCATGCCATGCCATAACGTCGGGGTGGCGTTGCGTCGCGGCACACGTGGACACGCGAATACATTGGCAATGTGGCGATGTGGCGAACTGACGATGTCATCCTTATCGTTTGGACGTCGTCAGATCGAAATTTCGTTTGTGTCGCCCGTTAGGATTCGAGCTTTGATTAGGTATTTAAGTAAGTAAGTAAGTAAGTAAGTAAGTGATTTGCCCGGGTTCGTCCTTATAAAGAGCAGGGGTATCACATTGATGATCTACATATACAAGCAAGCTCATATTAAGCATCAACCCTGGCTTACCACAACGCACTTACAAGCAATATCATATGCACCAAAATTATGATGCTGCACAGCAAGCATATTCTTAGTGGTGCTATCCACAATAATTCGTGATAACAAGTCTGGATGTTAGATATAATATCATAAAGGTGATTACATATCGGTGCGGTCAGTGCAGTCAGAATGGCTTACACTTACTTCGAATAAACTCGTTAAACCTAGAACCCGGTTTTACTATCTACGGGTTCACTATCTAGGATTGTCATATGGAGTACAGGCTATAGCTATAGGAATGCCTACTACTAGTGACATAGCAGATTGTGACTGTTACAGTGACTTTTCCAGCACACCATCATGTAGGAGTACAGAGTTGAGACTACAGGTGGCAATTTTAGAACCTAAATAACAAACACTAATAAAATGTTTCGGTGTAAACAACTCTGGGAGGCCTGTGCATTCTGGCAGGGCTGTCTCACATCAGCTGCACGAGCTCCTAGCTAAGGGTTGCTTTGCCCATGTGCTAACTAGGGGTCACTAAGCCGGATGCCGCGGCACACACCAGCCACTTTGATATGCAGATTGCAAAGCCGATTCACAAATACAGTTGAAGCTGATTGAAGAGGTGAAGTCATTGATTGAGAACATCGGATTTCAGGTTTTCCATGGCACGAAATGAACTTTCAATTGCGCAATTCTGCACGGCTGAGTGGAGTCAATCACCGCGATGTCTTTGTCGTTCTCGAAGACACCGCTGGGTGCGGTCATGCCGTGCATCGAGAGGATGCGCCCGGGCTCAGGGTCCGTTTCAGTGACCAAGTTGGAGTCCACCATGATCTTGTCCATGAAGGACTCGTGAAAAGGGGGCTCAGGGATGATCGAAGGGAGGGGATAGAGCGGAGGCTCCTCAAGCACCACAGGCTCGTCGGCGGGTGGGGTGATGAAGGCATGATGCATCGAGAGTTGGGGTTCTGGCTCCGGTGGGATGGACACCGTGCCAGAGGAGGGGTCAGAGGCCGCCACCTTAAGCTGTTGGAGAGCATGTTTGGCCGCAAAACCCGTTGCGTCAGCAGCGGTGCACCACCGCTCACGGTGAGACCTGCATAGTGAGCCCGCAGGCCCACATCTCCACGCTTGGTGAAGGAGAAGGGCTCGGCATCGTAGCGCTCCTCGGGCATCTTGTAGTTCACACATAAATGTGCAAACCGCTGGCCGTCCGCGTGATTGTAGGCGGTCTGGAACTCGCCCGCCAACAGTGCGTCAGCCGCGTAAACCGCCTCGGCATGCTCGTCGTAGCAATCCTCATCGGCCAGTGGGCATGCGGCAACGTCGTGGTATACCCCCTCCGTGTCGCATCGCACACACCACGGAACAAAAGCATGTGACGCAACTGGAAGGAAATACAGCGCGCCCCAAAATGCTCCCCTGCGCGTGTCGGCCGGCCGCCTTGCGACCAATTCCCACCCGAGGGGAGCTCGTCCGTCGCGAATCTCCACGTCCAATTCCGACCGTGAAAATCTCCACCTGCGTCTTGGCGATTGTGAGAGTCCCGCCATTTGCTAGGTGGAAATCACAGGCTTCCTGGTAGCTTGGATGGGTTCGGGCGGCATCCCGGTGCAGCGGTCGGTCCTGGTTGGCGACTGCAGTCTTGAGCTCGTTGAGGGTGTTCAGCGCGGTCTCGATGTTGCACTCGAAGGCCCTACTCAGGTCAGAGACCTGGCGAGAGCCATCCCCCGCGTGCAATATACAGTGTGAGTGGGCAGAACATGGTGGGGTAGAATAGAAGGCATGGGCAAATTTTGCTTGGGCTTCAAACCCTTGCCGGCATCGGAGTCCGCGAACACCTGCATCATGTGGGTGAAGATGTCCTCCAAGTTCAAATTGTCGATGTCGACGTCCTTGATCAAGGGGTTGCGCACGTCTTTTGCACCAGAAGTCCCTGTCCATAGCGGTTAGCAGCTGCTGCTTCGCCTTGCGGTCGGGCAGAGCAGCTCCCAAAGCAGCGGGCACCTTGGCAAGGGCAGTATAATACTCCAAGATGAGGGGCTCGGGGTCGATGTCGGCGGGGAACTTGATGTCCGTGAGGTCAGCAACGTGACCAAGCGGCTTCTCCGCACGAGGAAGCAAGCGCTTGGTCACCTCCAGTAAAGCTCGTTTCCCATCGCGAGGGGCAGTATCACCAGACGTGTCCAACCAGCGTCGTGCCGACGAGCCAGGTGCAGTGAGGCAAAGTAGTACCCCATAGAGAACGCCGTTGTACACCTCATTCACCTTACCAGAAGTGTCCACGAGGTCAAACAAAGTGGTGTTGTCATCGGTGGCCTGGATGAAGGCGTATTTGAGGGACTCAAAAATGGAATCCCACACTCAGCTCGAGACGCCGAGGCTCATTCCCTGAGAACATTATATCACTCTAAAAATACCCACGGAATGTGGACGACTTGTCGCCCATGAAGGACTTGGCAATCCTCTTCATGACGTCCATGTCAAGAGGTGGAACACCAATCAGTGGCGTTCTTCCTCTTGGGAGCGGTGAGCACCATCGAGGGGGGTTTAGGGGTGGGTAAAAAACGTGCTCCTTCATCACGTGAGAAAATGCTGTCAAGTCGAATTCGTCGAGCAGCATTTGGCGCTGGCGGTAGCATTGGAGTCAAACTCATAATATAAAATCCTATAGGAGGTGGTTTCCAAGGCGGGGGGGCAGCCAGCGTTACATTCCGGCCAAAAAATCTTTTCTGATTTTTTTGCGATAGATCGTTACTAACAACCTTCAAAAACCATTCTTAATTAAGCCGCCCGAGAGCTTGAGGCTCATTTTTCGAAGCACTGTGAGGCATGAACCTGAGTGACGCTGCGACGCTGCTGAATGTATGTTGATGGCACGTTTCTTTATATTTTCGCCCACGTCTGTAGAGGCGCAATATATATAGAAGTATTCCCAAGCCTCAAATATGACCAAACAACGAGAAAACATGGCCTAGAACGAAAGCTGATTTTACATTTTTCAGGAGCGCTTTTCACGGAAACTTAAAGTTAAGTGATTTCTAACCTGGATGTAGGAATTCTAAGCCCACTACATACCACTGTAACGCGTATGCGTCCGCATTATTATTAGGTGTATGCACCCGTTCGAAGCAAGCCCTTGATGTTGATGCCCGCTTGTCACACCAATCTATTGCAACACCATCAATGGTGAGCCCACGTGCACGTCCCCAGCGAATTTGAAAGGACTCCCGATATTCTACTTGTGTAGTTTTCTCATATGGTAATTAGCTTTTCGAATACTGCAGGGTTCTCTCTATTGCGGATAATATATTTTCGGCAACAGACTTCTCGCGGTGCATCCTTGGTGTCGTTGTCGCGCATAGGGAATATGTCTAGGCGAAAGATGCGGCGTCAAAAGAACGTTGAGGGAAGGAAGGAGCGAAGATGGTGATATTGAGTGCCGAAATTTTACGAAGGTCTGTGAAGTGAATAATCTTGATGTCCAAGTCGAACGCATTGGCCAAGAAATGCGGGACATGAGGTAGCTAATCTCATATCAAACCACAAATCCACGCGGACAATCAAACAAAATATATCCGTACACCCGCTGCAGCAGTCGATCAAAAATTCACCAACACCCACTAGAATGGATCCTCCCTTCCGCTCATACTGTACCCCGTTAGCGTGTCATCTGCCTAGATACCCCCTAAGCGGAGGTGTTTAGCCTAGCATACTAAAATAAGTCGTGGATGAAGGTGCTTGGCGTACCATGACCTGTTATATATATATATATATATATATTGCTGACTTTGGTGGGTGTAATATGTGGGTGTGATTTGGGGATGCTTTGGGGTGTGCCCATATGTCATGCTTTTGGGGCTGGCTTTTGGTCGCATTTGTGGGGGTGGGGCGTGCCACCGGTGTCCCGGGTGCTGGTCGGTGTGCATGCTTTAATATATGATATAATATTGGATTAAGCTTATCAACTACTACTTGTTCTACGACAAGATTCGAGTGCATGATATAAGGTTTGAGGTGTGCCCACTTTTCACTTATCTTGAGATTGTCAGAGACATAATCAATCCTGCATCTGATCGGAATATTATATAGGTTTCTTCCCTTCGCGGTGGTTGATACCGTCCTGAAGTCTTCCAGGGCCTGCTGTTTTAGCGGGTGCCTCTGTATTACACATTGTGATCTCTTACACACGGTGTGGCAGAGAGTATACAAAAAATATATATTGGTAAATTTTTGCAGTATTTCTTTTACATTTTCTAGTTTTCATTATCATCTGCTTTTTTTGTCTCTTTTGTCTCTTTCCTTTTCTTTTCATTTTATATATATATTCCCCTTTTCTCAGTTTTTTTTTCTTTTGTTCTTTCTTTCTTTCTTTACGGCATGATGCAGCATCTTTTGTCCGCTACCGTTGTTCAGCTAACTTTGATGGGTTTAATATGTGAGTGTGATTTGAGGATACTTTGAAGTGTGCCCATATGTCATGCTTTTGAGACTGGCTTTTGGTCACATTTGTGGACATGAAGCGTACCACCAGTGTCCCGGGTGCTGGTCGGTGTGCATGCTTTAATATATGATATAATATTGGATTAAGCTTATCAACTACTACTTGTTCTACGACAAGATTCGAGTGCATGACATAAGGTTTGAGGTGTGCCCACTTTTCACTTATCTTGAGATTGTCAGAGACATAATCAATCCTGCATCTGATCGGAATATTATATAGTTTCCTTCCCTTCGCGGTGGTTGATACCGTCCTGAAGTCTTCCAGGGCCTGCTGTTTTAGCGGGTGCCTCTGTATTACACATTGTGATCTCTTACACACGGTGTGGCAGAGAGTATACATATATATATATATATATATATATTTCTTATATATATATAATATGTAATATATATATATATATTATGGGTTTGATGTGTTTGCATTCATTATGTTTGATATGCTGGTGCATAAAATGATTGATCCTAAACCTGGATCCTCATATTCCCCACTGAGCCATATGTGGGTGATGGATAGAACAAACACACATTTACATTACACTATTTGTAATCTGAGATGGCTGTCTAATGCCAATAATGCGGCAAACAGCAAGACGAACAAAGTACCCCAACAACATATATCGAAAATACGAAGATACAAACGTATACGACGTTTTAAATTGCGGAAGAGACATTTGTCTCAAATTTTATCATGAAGATCATTATTATGCATACTACTAATTGATAATGTTAAAGCACAATATTGTGTAATACAATGCGATACAAGACGACTCTATTCAAATGATCCTGATGCGTGATGGCACACTAACGATACCCGGTCAGATCGCCATTTTATTCATGTCGATCTGATCGCATAAACATCATTTCCATCTAATCTTTCCATCCGTGCAGCTTTTATTCAATCCATATAGTATGCTGCTTCATAATTATTTTATAAACGATAATGAATGAACATGACAGTTAGCAATCATTATTTGCATATGTCATGTTGCCATGACCTATTGATGCCTGCCAATCATACTATTAAGTGTGTGGCCCAATACATATGGCATACACCGTGAGATTATATACCACATCGACTACATACCGTTCGATGTTCATTCGGTATAACTTGTATATGAATATATTATACAAAGTACCCGTTATAATTATTATGGTGCAATGCACCAAGGAGGTACGAATCATGGAATGGCGACATCATAACGCATGTCAAGCCGTATAATAGGCTTGACACAAGCGTGTTACCTCATTATCGTAGTGTGGAAACGAGCGAGTGGGTTCCAAAGCCCCACTCAGGATCGAATCGTAACGTTGTTGCATACCCTTTTCAGATTGTTATATAGCCTTGTTGGTCGCTGTGCAAGAAAGGTTGCGATACGACGACCCTGCATATATTATACCGCTACGGTGTGCGACGTAGGCTCAGGATTGCGTTTCTGCACGGTGCGCACTTTACGACGCAGTGATACATCTCGCACGTGCATCATATGTTAATCACAAGATGATGTGCTGCATTCCACAAGTCTCGCAGGCCCCGTCGCGCCGGGATAAGCGTCATGTTTGTCATGGTCTGGGTGATCCTGGATGCCTCTAATATATGGTGTCATATCAATACATTTGTATTCGATGTGATGGTGTTTTTAGAGTGATATAATATATATATATAAAGGTGATTACATATCGGTGCGGTCAGTGCAGCCAGAATGGCTTACACTTACTTCGGATAAACTCGTTAAACCTAGAACCCGGTTTTACTATATACGGGTTCACTTTCTAGGATTGTCATACGGAGTACAAACTACAGCTATAGGAATTACTACTAGTGACATATCAGATGTTGAGTGTCACAGTCATCATTCCAGCACTGAATGTCATTTCACATATTTATCGTGTCCTTCATCATTGGTCCAAACGGTTTGTGCTCAATCTCTATACTGTAGGTCCACCGACCGCCTTTGTTTTCACGGCCAACACTGTTTTAAATTATGCATGTTTTTTATGTGTGTAGATTCCAAAATTTGCAAGATTGGTGACTGGTTTATATTTTTTACAGACTGATTGTGGTATGAAGTAAGCAGTGGTATGAAGTAAGAAATGAAGGAAGTAAGCAACGTCGATTTCTGGAGATTTCTGAGGCTTGCCCGAGAATGCTGCGGAGCTGGCAGTATTTGAGGAAGGCAGCTGGGGAATCGTGGCGACACGAGGCGAAGGAGGTCCGAGCGACAGTGATCAGTAACACAGCAAGCACATAGAGAATGCTCATAGTCATTTTGTATGATCTGTGCCTTGAGAACAGTGTTTGGTTGGACATAAACACTATCATGCGCACGAGTATGAAATGAGCCAGGAACATGGATTTCTCTAGTCCGTGCTAAATCATTCACTTCTGACATCATAAATATACATTCAGAAATACCCTTTTCAGATTGATATATAGCCTGGTTGGTCGCTGTGCAAGAAAGGTTGCGGTACGACAACCCTGCATATATTATACCGCTACGTTGTGCGACGTAGGGTGGCTGAGGATTACGTTTCTGCACGGTGCGCACTTTACGACGCATTGATACATCTCGCACATGCATCATATGTTAATTACACGATGATGTGCCGCATTCCACAAGTCTCGCAGGCCCCATCGCGCCGGGATAAGCGCCGTGTTTGTCACGGTCTGGGTGATCCTGGATGCCTCTAATATATGGTGTCATATCAATACATTTGTATTCGATGTGGTGGTGTTTTTAGGGTGATATAATAATACATTCAGAAATTCTTTCTATAGCTATCAGATTTGGGACAAGATTCCAAAGCCTGACTCTGACTTCCAAAGGTGAGGCGTTCTGAAACCCAACCAAACTGCCTGTTGAGATGAATATTGTGTTCACCATCGATGACCCCTTGCGTCCCCCTGTAACAATAAATGAAACAACCCTTATTTCAGGCTGGTGGGTGAACAAATCCGACGCACTTGTCAGAGTACTGAGAGTTTCCCTCGCCACTAATGTGAAAAGCGCCTGAATGGTTGTTGCTCCCGAAGGAGCAAGGTGCAACCCTTCGGTGACGAGTACTGTATTGCTCCTACCCCTAGAAAATTCTGATGGCTAGCCAAGCCTAATTGTGTAATGTTGACCAAGCGTAAGCAATACCCTGATGTGCTTAGCTCATACATTTGTACAAAGAGGGAGTGCATTGGCGTGGTACGAGGGTTGATGTTTAATACATTTGTACATGAAGGTGATGGTTCGTTGGCGCAATATCTGGGAGTCATACCTGTTCTATCTGGCCAGTTGGGGAAATCGAATGCCGTAAACAGCACATACCACATCATTATGATGATGCCTCCATTTATTACAGCCACGATCTGTGATGATGTGAACACATACGTCTTCATGCAAAGCCGGGGATGGTAGACGCAAAGATCTTCAAGAATTGTTTGTGAAGGATGGGCTTCTGCAATGTCTTGGATAATCTTGAGCATCAATTCCAGCATCCCACAAAAATGCTCATATAACCATTGCACGTGCTGGGGCGTTGGTTGTGTGAAGCGCGGCATGCAAATTGAGTGTGCATGCCAATCACATGCTTCAGCAGGAATCAAGTAAGTAGAGATCCCACATCATTGCAAATGCATTTATTATGGCGGAACAAGCTCCACGACTCGTCAGGCTTCTATCTGTGCCTTCTGGAATACTGTATCATCATTATCGTAAATTCTTTGGCAATGCAGCAGCCTTGTAAGGCCCATTTGTGCCGGGAGACGCGTTGTGTATTGAGTCGCGGTCTGTGTTTACTATTATATGTCTTTTTGTTGGGTACACGTGTTAAGTACATTGTGGTAAGCCAGGATTGATGTTTAATTCATTACACGTCAGAGTGCAGTGACAACGATGTGCTACATGGAACAAGTATCCTGAAAACATGTTTTGTCCGCCCAAAAAGAATGCTCGGTGTAATACTGTACAATACACTGGCATGCCTGCTGCTGTATGTATTGATGCAGATTGTACCCAAGCACTGATGACATGTGTGCACACAATTATAGTATTCACTCTGGCTTACCACCACGCATTGCACGATTTGTACCGAGCAACAGAGGCATCCGATACTTAAATCAGACCGTGATAATCGCGGAGTGTGTCCCAGCGTGACGGGGCATAGAAGGCCACACACAAAGCGATTCACACAATACCTCTGCCTGTGTGTGACTCATACCATGCATCCCTCACATGCGTGTCTACGGTGCCAATGCAAGGCACGAATAGGCATGCACACACCGAGCTAGCATCACATGAAGAAGTTGAGCAGCTTGGATCGGCATGGTCATGGGCTAATAGTTGTGAAGGCTTGTTGGCATCGATGATTAAAGGAGCACCTGCTAGAATTTCCTTATCAGCAGGAATAATGCCATACAGCACGGATCATCCCTCTGCAGGTATGTATGCACTCTTATTTGCACTCCATGCTTTGTCTATCTGCATGGGCCGGCACGGGGCTTACATCCTGCACCTTGTAAGATCACACCCTACTATGATTTGTATCGATACACACACCACTGTACTAACCACACACACTATAAGCACAAAGCACACACAAACACACACACCCACTCTCGTGTATATACTACAGACGGCACTTCATATCACCCCATCATAAAATAAACCTCCTTTGCGTGGTCAGCAGCAGTCAGCAGTAACCTGATGAAATGCGTAAGCAAGGTTGGGAAATTAATCGCGAGGCTTCCTTGTAGATGATTGGCTTGTGATGAGCAAATGCATGCTATGGCTTTCGAGCAGCGCGTGCATGTCTGCGGATGAGTGCATACCGGCAGCTTGACCACGAGCTTCAATATGATCCGTCTGCTGTTGCAAATTCCCACGCTTCTGCAGGCATCCTCGAGTTTGTGGTAGCCAGTGCTCTCTTCTAATTGGAATCTGCTGTGCTTCATCATATATGTGCACTGTTTCTGATGGGCAGCAGTCTTCTAGACGCGTACCCGGTCTGCATTCTCTGTTCTGTTCCAGCATGTGACACGGGTTCCCGGGGTGGTCCCTCATCGCTAGGATGCCATCGCCTATTGAATGCGCTCTGAGCTCTTCCTGCATGTACACCTTCGTGATATGCCACGTGATGCGGTCCGCAGTCCAATTTGTCAGCATCAGCTCTTCCATGCCATTCGCCTGCTGCACTTGCGGAATGTTGATTGCGTGTGTCACTGCCAGCTGCAGCGTGCTGTTGGCCGTATTTGCCACTGTTGTGGTCTGCAGCGCGCTGTCGATTGTGCATGTCACCGTGGTCTGCAGCGCACTGTCGATTGTGCATGTCACCGTGGTCTGCAGCGCGCTGTCGATGATGTTGTGTGTCAATGTTGGCTGCAGCAAGTTGTCGATGGCATGTGTCACTGTTGGCTGCAGCAAGTTGTCGATGGCATGTGTCACTGTTGGCTGTAGCGAGCTGTCGATGACATGTGTCACTGTGGGCTGTAGCGAGCTGTCGATGACATGTGTCACTGTGGGCTGTAGCGAGCTGTCGATGACATGTGTCACTGTGGGCTGCAGCGAGCCGCTGTCGCTTGCGTGTGTCATCACTATTTGTTGCAGAAAACTGTCGGTGGTGTGTGTCACTTTTGGCTGCAGCAAACTGTCGTTGGCGCGTATCACTGTCGGTTGCAGCAGGCTGTCATTTGCATGTTTCACGGTCTGCTGCAGCACCAGGCTGTCAATTGTGTGTGTTCTTGGCTGCAGCGGGCTGTCGATGGCTGTAGGATGAATGGGGCTGTTGACTGTAGGGGTCACTGCCAGATGGCAGGCCAAGCGGTTAATCATGTGTGCTCCTATCGGATGGGCCAACATTTCAGCTACATGTGCTGCCATCATCTGCACAGCGTGGCTGTCCGTTGTAAGCGTCACTGTTGGCTGCCGTAAACCGTTTATCACTGCATGTGTCCTTGTGTGCTGGATCTGGCTGTCAATCGCACATGTGTGAGCCATAGTTTGATGGAACACAAAGCCGGTAGGTTTTTGTATGATAATTTCTCTGTCCAGGGTCTCCCCAATCGCGCACTCGAGCTGCTGGACGTTGCACTGCTGCGACGCTAAAGCTTCAAGGGAAGGCGTTGAGCAATCCACAGCGCTAGGTACCATAGACTTGGGCGTGCCTGCCGCTGATTCCGTCTCGGGGTCGGCCACATCAGCCGCAGTATTGCGGGGGGAATCCAGCATCAGTGCGCAAGGTGTCACTGATGATTGGAACGTCGAGGATTGCCGCTGGCGCTGCAGGCGCATCCGAAGCTCGTGCTGAAGGCACGCTCGCGCCATCTCGCACGCCTCCTTCTCAGCAGCAGTCCGTTTCACTCGACTTTCACGCTCATCAGTGGTCCGACTCGTTTTTTTCCCTTTCACTTGCGTCTGCTGCTGATGCGTGCTAATGGGATGCAAGGGTCGCACTTGATGTTCAGCTCTAGGTTGTCTACAGTCTGCCTCCCACACTTCAACCTCCTGACAGGTTGCCAGCCCAAGCTGATAGATTTGCTGGAGGTGATCAATGTCTGCGCTTGCCGATGCCAGCTGCTGCAGAGACGGTTGCCTGCTGGACGTCACGCTCCGTATCTCTCCTGTCATTATACACCGTGCTCCACACCCATCCATCTGATCCAATGGACATGCACCGCAACCACTGGCGCACAGCAGCCCCTCAGCCCTCACCGGCTGAGTATATGCATCCTCCTGGAATCCTCACCGTAACCCGTAGCGTGGAACGTGCACACTCAGGACACGGCGTGAAGTTTGGACGCACCATTGTTATTGGCTTGCAGCGACGGGGTCTTGAGCGCAGACTGTCCCTGATGATGCAACAAAATGTGTGCACCCGTCGATGCATGTCCCGCCAACTCACAGTCTGCTCCATCACACGTCGCTCGCAATCGACAGTCGGCGCGGCATGTTGACGATAATGGCTTTGGTGCGCTGGCTTCTGGCTGGGTTGATAATAAGGTTACCGAGGCAAGCATCGGATCCTTCTTCTGCTCGAAATGTGTAGGTGTGCTGGGAGCATTGGTGCACTCTGTATTGCACATGTGTTTACATGATGAGGGGCAAGATAAAGCCGGATTTGATAATGTGGAGTTCCCGTTGATAGGTGCACTCTCCCGCAGCTCCTCCAAGTGCTGCCGCTCCTGCTCCCAAGCTTGCTGATAGGTCTGCAGCATCTGTTCGAGAATCATGATGTCACCCTGCTGGGATCGGATGCGCTCTGTGAGGTCGACCTCCACGTCTCTGAAAGCGGTCTGCATCTCCCAGCACGCGTCCATCGCCGCACGCAAGTCCTTCTCGCAGATATCAAGCTCCATATGAAGCCGAGCCTCGTTCTCGGCCGACTCTGCTACATCTGACCGGTGCATTGCATGCGCCGCCTCAAGTTCGCGCTCCTGCTGACGAAGCTCCGCTCGCAGGTGACCGCGCATCGCCTGCCACGTGCCACGCTCCGCCATAGCCACCTTCTGCATCAGCCTCGCGTCCTTGAGCTGCGCCTCAATCTGCTGCCGCAGAGACTGCTCCTGCTCCCTGCACGCACTTATCTCTGTTGCGTGTGCCGTCAGTCTGCTGTCAGCTTCGCGGGAGCGACGGGCGTACTCTGTCTCCGCCCGCCGGAGGCTGGCCTGTAACTTTGTGCAGTCTTCGGCATGTTGGACGCGCATGGATTCAAGCTGTTCTATAAGAGTGAACATGAGCTCTTCCTCGGTCATCCCTTCGTTCCTAATGCAGCCCATTCTGTCCTGCACCTGGCCAATCCGTGCTCTACGGGCAGCGCGCTCTGTCTCCTGGGTCTTGTGAAGTAGCGATACTAAATCATCGAATTCGCATACCGCATTCTGCAAGATGTGCACCCGCTCTTCCAGATGCTGCTCCCTGCAGCACCAATCAAATGCGTCGCCTACAATATTTGCCAATAAGTGACGCCAAACTATAATAATGTTCATTCCTAGTCATATTCTTGGATGGTGCGAAATACGCACATTGGTTTATCCTTCAAAGCTCCGAGGTGAGGTGAATACTTCACAGACAAACCCCTCATCACAAAGCTAGTATAAGGTTCCGCAGGTCTTCAAGCCAGCACTTACCACAAATATTTTGCACAATGTGTGTGTGCAAGCCAAGGGTAGGAATTGGTTATGGGGGCAAGTATGATTAATCATCACGTTAACAGTGTTTACACCAATCAAATAGCTTTCAAATTGAGATGCACAATTACCGCAGTGTGATTAATGATCAAAAGTACGCCCGCGCCTAAAAGAATTACCATTGTCAATAGACGAATTAGACTAATCAAACAGGTTTCAAAGTGGAAATACTGCAATCGAATCGATTATGCAATCACTTAGAAAAATATGACTAATTCCTGCCCTTAGTGCCAGCTCAGGAAGCACACCAAGTCATCCAATTTGTGGCCAGCATGTGGCTAGGGTGAATACTGTACAGTATCGGGTGTTTGACAGCACGGTGCAAAAGCACCATCACACTAGCATGGCAAAGAATGTGGTGAATGGTTGAATCTCACACGGCACACGGCACACGGCACTTTACCCCACAGTCTGCTTTTGCAATAATTAAGACGCGCTTCGTTGTAGACGCAGAGATTGGAATGCTTTTATCTAAAACGCATATCTGAAGCATTTGTTCTTGCACTCGCAGACTGTGGACGATGATACTTATATACTTGAGGCGGACCTGTTCCTATGAAGCGACTGTTGAGTGCACAATTGCTGTTCTGCTACTTCCAGACGCGTGAAGAAGTTGTCCACTTCCCCCGTGAATGAGCGTTTTGCAAACTTTGCAATAATCTCTATCATCGGCATGCACTGATGTCACACACCCACACTAATTGAATTCAAGCCGCCCCGACGCAATGCACCTCTCGCGATGGTCTTATGGTACTAACAGTAGAGAACGTCTCTCCAGGGCTCCAGCAGCTCAAACTAGTTACACGCTGTGGTGTATGTATGACAACAAAAATTAGGACCTGATGAGCCCTCCCCCCCATACACGTAAAAACTTAGCTGGTTGATGAATATTTCCCAGAAGCGCAAAACAAATGTCACCCACCCTCATGAACAACATGTTTATGCTGCGGCGTGGTTGGCAGTGAGCTCTGTTTGTAGAGCAAAGAAGCATGTAGGTCTTGTACAAAACAATACCGTGCCATTATTAATGGATTATGGTGTGTACAATCTTTGGACGGCAGCACTCATTCATAATGTTGCCGTATACTGCAATATGTAGCATGCATGAAAGATTGATGTGGCAGCAACCTTGCACAGCACCTTTTTGGTTTAAACTTTTGTTTGAGATACAATAAATTTGTGGCGTTGCATTGATGATATCATGGAATTATTTTTGAGCTGCAACTTTGTTGTTACTATGCCTCCTGGTTTAAGACTTTATGATATCTTGATCTGTATGTATTATATATGTATGTCACCGTGATCTCAACAACCGAAACAGTTTTAATTATTTTAGAACGAGGCAATTCAGCACCCTCACAAGCAAATCCTGTGTATACCGTACCGGAGTCTGAAATCTCTCTTGAGACAGACACACAACGCGTGTACGACGGCTGCACTTGCTTTTTTGAGAATCGCAAGATCTCATGTGGCTGCTTTACACACTGATAATACGCATCTAGCTAGGTGAGCTTTCAGTGGAGCAGATACACGAACACTCAAAACCTACTGGTGGCGAATCCTGTAGCAACGCGCAATGCCACATCAGCAGCAAAAGAGGTGGCGTGGTGGCAGACATCTGTGTTCCATGCAGGGAGGATCGATGAAAGGTGACAGCACACATGACGAGCACTCGTCTACGGATGGAGAGGATCATCGGGACATCATTAAATCACTCGGCGCATTTCACGTTCACTAACATCACAGACTTTGTTTTCCGTATCATACAGTTGTAGATAAGTCGTCAAGTGCATTCTACGAGCGGAGCATCCTAATTAGCGTGGACCGGCAAATTTTCATACTATATAGTGCTATTGTGGATTGCCCGCACTGACTGCTTTTCCCCTGCCACTTTTGTAGTAAAAATTCCCAGCAACTTGTCAGATCATGCCATTTGGATCCACATGTTCACACCACGGAATCTCCGCAGCAGACTTGGGAATCACAGAGCCTGGCAAACTTTCTTGTGATGCATGTCTCACGGCAACAGTACCTGCGTGGCTGCCTACTGCCACCTCAGAAGAGGAAGCAGTACACAGTTAAATGAAGGCACGATCTTACTACACCAGTGGCACACATATACCGATAGAGTGCGCTAGCAGTTCGGAGGTGAACTTTAGCTGATAGCAAGCAGCGCTATGCAGCCGCTATTCACCAGCATAGAGCAGGTATCCACAGTAGGCTCGTCAAACACATGAGACATGATACAGCACCCGTTCAAATGTACTGGCTCCGCGCGCACGCTGAGAAAGCATCCCTGAACACTTAACTAGCCAACAATCCAACTGGCTGGTGTATTTGGACCTGCTGTTAGGACATCTGTGAATAACTGATATGAGGGCTTGGCTCTCTCACAAACAATAGCCCCACCTGCTTTATCAAATGTCCCGATGGGGAATCTACTTTGTACCATGGGGTATCCCCCCTTCTCTCAATATAGCATGTATAGCATTGATTGATTTAGGAATGCCGTTTTTTACATGATGACTGAAACTTGGTATATTTGATGGTCCGCTTTTGCATATCGTGAGCAGTTCTGGGAGCTACAGAGAGGTGCTCTAAGAAAAACTCATGGCTGCGCAAAAAGCAGATAATTTCACTGTTACAATAGCTGTAGGATGGTGTTGACGACTCACAGTAGCACATAAATACATTTGAAAACGTCAACAGAGAGGGTGGCAGTAATATAATATCATACATATCAGTACTTTTTCATTTCCGTAACCCTGATTGAAACCTCAGGGAGTTACTCGTCAAATGTGCAATAGCTGCCGCCAATGCCGCATCACGTGGGCGTGGGCATTGAAAAAACACTCCCAGTAAAAAACTAATTCACTTTGATAAAATACAATGGGTGCATTCATATCTAATTATGATAAGAAACGATGTGATGAAAGATGATAGAGGTTCTGTCAGATAGGTTACACCCCGAATCCCACAAACTCTCGCACATCGACTCACGACAAGTGCATTATATGCTGTTCATGACACACATATATATGATCTGCCACACGCTACTCAAAGGCCCATCCACCCATCCATCCACCTATCCACTCACCCTCCCTCACACCCACCCGCCCTCCCGCCTGCAGTTCTGGCAGCAGCCGGTGAATATGGTATAACACAACCAGATATAGTGAAATCAATAGAATAACCATAGGGATTCAAATCACAGGCAAACTTACTAGAATCATTGCGACGGTATACATTGATTGATGCATGCAGTCATAAAAAATGCGAGAGTATCTACACTGAGAGCTGTCGTCATCAGTGCATGATAAGCTTGTATTCATTCACATTCAAATATAACGATAAATTATGTGTCGTGGACAATAACCCGTGATCTGTGATGCGCCGTTGATATCCAAGAAACTACATCAGTCATCGATGCAAGTGGAAAAGACCTATCGATGATATACTTCAATATATAGAGTTGACTTTAAGCAGGAATAGAGGGATGCATTATTGATACATACACTGATGAAACTAATGAAGTGATGTAGCACTAGTGATGATCTAAGAAATCGACAACGTGGATATTTTACGAATGTCTTCAGACATCGGGAAGAACTAATGGAGCCGAAGCAACGAAGCCGGCGTAGAAGTACACATGAATGCTTTCGCAATCGACGTTACAAAAATGAGTAAGGTGTCGGTTTCGGTTGTTATGCGAGCACGCACTCGCTGCTGCTCTCGACAGTTACAATACGTTATTTGTTCAAGAATGTACGTATGCCTGTAGTATTATTACACTAGGGGCGTCCAACTAAAGTTGAGCCATCCAATAGTTTTAGATTGGGAACATCGGAAGGTCCGAAGAGATTCCTGGAGAGCGACAAATGAATGCATCGTATTTTGATCGCTTTGACTGTAGTATCATTACACTAGGGAATCGTACATGGACTGTCGGATTCGGAAACTTTCCACTGTTGAAAATAAACGGGCCACTTTAAGTTGTGCAGCTATATATTACACACAGGATGGCACTACTACTATACCCAAATGTCAAATATCCAGTCCATTCCCTGCGACTAATGCGCTTGTCGGGAAGGTATGCATGGTGCAAATATACCACGTAAGGCACGTAACTATGTAAATGCATGCATTGTAGAGCACATGAAATGATAGCGGGCATATGCGTTTGTTGAAAGGTACGACATGCTGCATAGCAAGGGCTACATAAAATAAAAATACGTAATTGTGCGATGGCATAAAACCTTGTTATATTGCTCATATATCGTGGATGGCTCGCAGCTTGATCGGCAGCACGTTGCCGGCTTGCCATTTCAGGGATGCGCAGTGGAGTGGGAAAATACGGCACCATACTATTTTCAGCAAGCACGCGTATGCATGCTTCGATGCGTGCCGTTAACCAAGAATGAATAGCAGAACCACATGACGGACGTGGAGCGCGCAAACGCGCAAACGCACACGGTTACATACGCGCGTACCTGTATGCACATTGCATTCGTATACTTTTCGAGACGCCACTGATATTATTTGCATACGAACTCTCGAAACGCAACTTGCGTACACCTGTTCAAACAAGCACACACGCACACTTATACACTAACTTTCTCAGAAAAGCTTGGGGTGGTGGATAGATAGTGCACCGAATAATTTACAAAAAAATCTTCCACACACGCCGCTTTCGACCCAATACGCTACTGGAAACCGTAGTACGTTTCAGGGGGGGTGCTGCTTTGCCTGAATAACTTGTTATTTTTATTCAGCAGCTTTTTCACAGGTATCATCGGATATTGAAGTTTTGGGGTATATCTACATCGCAATAAAGGGCAAATGGCTAAAATGACGCCAATTAAACATCCCTGAATGTATGGTATGCCAATATATATGTTTGCGCACGCGCGCATGCGTGCGTGTATAAAAGATAACTGCTGATATGATATCCGAAATTACCAGGCATGGTTATTGTTGATCCATCACACGCACGCGCGCTCTCACGCATGTACGCAGAGTGGCGCAGACGCACCCACACGTTATAGCTACTCGTGATAAATGCCAATAGCCTTCACTCGAGCGTTTTGGTATAGAATAATCAGCAGACGAAGTGAGATCGGGAAGTCGTGTACCTTAGTAGAAGCTAAGGCCGAATCGCTCTCACAGGTATAGGGCTACCCTATACTCGGTACTTGACATTTGACGGCCGAAAAATACAGCAGCATTATTTAAAATTTAGCTGATAGTCGCGCATATCCTGTATTTATTCCTGCGCAATGTAATTGACCTGTAGGCATTATTGGGGAAAAAATCGGAGATGGAATCGAAGATCCCCCTCTTTTGAAAAATCGGGAAATATAATTCAGTGGCTCTTAACACTGTGAAAAATGAAGCCAGACACTGTGACACTGTACGCTGTATACGATTTCTGTCTCAGTTTTTTTTACGTCTTCATTCTTCAAATCTGAGAAATGTGTGAACGGATTCCGAAAATTCAGTGGCTCTTAACACTGTGAAAAATGAAGCCAGACACTGTGACACTGTACGCTGTATACGATTTCTGTCTCAGTTTTTTTTACGTCTTCATTCTTCAAATCTGAGAACACAGAGTAGAGCTGTGACACACGACACAGTGAGCTGTGACACACGACTCAGTGTGTCACTGTACACACGACACGACACGACACGACACGACACGACACGACACGACACGACACGACACGTATAAATAAAATTAAATATAAATATAAAGGTCATCCATGAATGACAAGGTATGACTTCACAGTGCGGTAATAATTAAATTTTAATTATATTTAACCCAGGTCATCAGTGAATAATGAAGGGGGTGGGGGCGGAGCCCCCGCTAGCCCCCACATTACATGCAGTTCATGCATAAATGACAACGTATGACTTCACACGGCGTTAATAATGTAATTCAGGTCATCGAGAAAAATGAAGGGGGTGGGGGCGGAGCCCCCCAGAGGTAACCCAACCCCCTCTTGGTCGCCGCCTCTATTTGCCGCAGGTCTCTCACTCTTCACATGATGATGATGCGGATGATGGATACTCAGGGGGGGGGTTATTTTTTCCCCACCTGTACGTTCACGTACCCCCTATATGTTTTTGTTGACGGCATGCCATCATTTGAAAACGTAACGAATTACACGTTATTGCCCAAAATCCGAAACCGGTTCGATTGAAGGCTTTGAAACTTCTTTGGCGGTCTTTAGAGCTCTAATTCATTCTGCACGGTCAAGAGCTCAGCTCGGGACCGATGCGGACAGCCCGATAACTCTGACATCGATCACCGACCTCTCACTCATCGACCTCTCGATCATCTCCAAATTCCCCTCTGCTCGTTTCGCTCCACTTCAGCTCTCTTCGGGAGAGCGATAGTCAATTTTCTACCACAGCTGTTCAGCTGTTACGAATACAGATAAGTACTAGGCTTGTCAATCTCAAAGATGAGATCTCCACTACTATGCCATATATATATGCTGTATGAATGCTGAAGTTTGGACATCGCAACGCAGGCGATGAAGGGCTGCGATTATCGCGCGCGGGTCTGAACCAACGAACGTGGGCGGCGAAAAATCAAGGACGACGCCGGGGACACATCTGCTGTCCCAGGGGAATTCCCAGGAGTAGACTATTATCCTCTATTATCTTGAGGAATCAAAGTTGAGGATAATAATAATAATAATAATAATGATGATGATGATGATAAAAATAATCGTATAACGTAGGAGGAACGTATTACATATCGAATAATAATAATAATGATGATAAAAATAATCGTATAACGTAGGAGGAACGTATATCGTAGGTAAAAATTAGTTGGAGGGAAAATTGAAAGGACGACGACCGCTGATGGCACGGTCGCGGTTGGGGCTGCCCTTGTAAACCCAGGCAAGCCCGCCTGGTTTGACGAGGCTCAAGCGACACAAAGGCCTTAACGTCGGGGTCCGCAGCGAGCGACCGGATCCATTTATGTCCTTCGTGGACACGCTGCTCTTATGGGAGCAGCAACGCGCGACGACGAGGCGCAGGCGCAGGCGGTCATGCCTCGCGTGTACGGGTATTGCAGGGTTGAGAATCAAAATGACGTGTCACTGAGACACGTCATTACCTATATATGATATAGGGGGTACGTGAACGTACAGGTGGGGAAAAAATAAACCCCCCCCTGAGTATCCATCATCCGCATCATCATCATGTGAAGAGTGAGAGACCCGCGGCAAATAGAGGCGGCGACCAAGAGGGGGTTGGGTTCCTCTGGG
>LGRX02009073.1:0-22363 GCA_001247695.2 Cymbomonas tetramitiformis
CGAGCCGCACCGCCGCCTGTGGTGCACTGTGCTGCGCCTCGTGGACGTCTCGCGCAAACACAAAAGACCTATTCCTGGCATCCAGCACTGTATCTCGCAGCTCCTCCCCCCCCGCTGTCATGCCAGGATCCGGGAGCGCCATGCCGCCGGAGCTGCCAAGCGAGCACAAGCGAAGAGCTCCAAGCTCAAGCCGCAAGTGCAATTCCGCCAACCCAGGAGCGCCAAACGTAGGTGGAGAAACACACAAATCAACCGAGGAAGATTCGCTAGCTTCCGCCGCAAGTGATAAAAGTATGAGAGAGAAGACGAGGTCCAACAGCAGATAACCAACTGCCGCCACCAAATCTCAGCAAAAGCCTTCCAACACACTCGAAGATCCGAGACGAAAACAACTCTAGCAATTCCGGTCAACGATGAGGCCACAGAAGGCAAAGCAACGTCACAGCGCGACTCCACTTAGGGTTAGCCACTGTTAAGAACGCTGGAGCGTTGTAGCGCTAAGGGCAACGCGAGCAAGCTGCATTTGCCAAAATGAAGAACATTTTCGAATTCTACAGCATAAATTTGTGTAACCCCACGCAGCCGCAAAGACCCCCGACGAAGAACACGCACGCAAGCTGAATAGCGCCAATTTGAAGCCTCATCACGCTAATTCCCAGCCAAACGAGCCAAAGAAGAACGCTGCCTTCTCATTCCAATCGCACAGTAGAGCGCAGACGAAGATCTCGCGGAAAACGCTGACCAACTGGCACAATCTCCGAGAGGAATCAAAACTGCTAGCGAGTAAGAAAAGCGCTGAGTCGACCAAGCGCGTCAAAGTGCGAACACAAGGGCCAGCAGCCAGAAGTAGAATTTCGACCATCTTCAAACCCGAATTTAAGCAGCGCCCGCAAAAATTGCCATAATTTGTAAAGGTAATTTGAAAGTTTCAGGCGCAGAGCGAACGCAAGACGAAAGATAGCACAGGGCTACTTTATTTGTGGCACACTGTGCCACAGTAGGAGCCCTCCCATGGCGAGCTGAAATTTTCCTTCACAGATCACAGCGCGAAGAAAGTATACGCTGCATTCGACAATTCTAAGAATCTTTGTTGCTGAGGAACAAACGTAACATCGAACATCCGAGCGAAGAACTGCGTGCGCACCAGGCACTCACAGCAGCCAAGACCGTAAAGCAAGTGCACGATTTCTAGAATCCAGTACGAACTACAATTGCACAACGCGTTGAAGAGGAAATTCGCTTCTGTAAGCAAATAAAAGATAATTTACGTGGGTGTCACAGTCTGCGAGCCAATAAAAGCCGTAACCGAAGTCGCGTCAGGGAAGGCGTAACACACACTGGCAGATCTCAAATAACATTGAAGCCGAAGTCACGGTACAAAGTCGTTGGAAAAGTCGGAACCCTCTCATTCGTGTCGCGAGGTCCTTTTATTTGTCGTGTCGCAAAAAGATTCGTTTATATTAACGACGCTTCGCAGCTTTTTTCAGAAATATGCTGTTTTTCATTTCGTTTCCCTTAAAGGAGCGAAACAGGTTTCCTGGAAAAAAGTGACATCAACAGGCCACACCGCAGGAGCTGCCCTCAAAAATTATGCCGTTGGAAATTTTCCAAAAACTTTCTGCCCATGTCAGCAGTCCTACCCCGGATTGTGTCGAGCGCTCGCGCTTTACCGGCCAATCATGATACGATAGCATCTGAGGGATACCGACCTCAGCATCAGCAGTCCTACCCCGGATTGTCTCGACCGATCGCTCGTAGCCGACAACGAGAGTTTAACAATTCACAATTATACCACAAAGATATGCGGAATTTCCAATTATGAATTTGTCGCAACACTACCACTTTCATACGAGGAAAACAGAATCCGCTTGCATTATATACTGCTAAGACCGCTGAACTGAGCGCCCCGTAAGTCACTCTTCAGCGACCGTTGTGTTTGGAATAATCCCGTCTACCAAACACAACGTAACTTTGCATATGCATTCTAAAGTATGTTAGGAACCTCATATTTCTTGCGCGCGCAAGATCCGTTCAGATTCTAGGAGTCTGGACGCGGCGCGTTAGAGGGGGTGGATGATTTTGTCATTCGTCGAGTCCGCTGACTCGACTCACGCGCAGCAGCGACGCATAATGCACAGCATGGCTTTATCACGCATATCTCATATGCATATACAACATATTTTGAGCATCTGACACTGCACTGACAGCTCTGGCGGAAACGCGGATGTCATTTGCGTCCACGTTTCCGCTAGGATTTCTTCCCTCATTCGCGCGCTCGCTTGCAAGCGAGCATGCGCATCGCGTGAGGGAATTGTTTGCAAAAATAGCACCTGGTGTGTGTTATCTTTCCGAAATAAATTGGACAGACTCGTCAGTCAACCATACATCTCACTGTAGGCTGGCGCGTTCATCCGGGTATAGCGAACGGAATTTTGAGTTTCTAAAACCCCCAATAGTTGCGATTGCGGGTATCATTCTACGTGATGCGCGTATCGATAAACTTAGTAGGAATATGTGATAATATTCAATAGGAAATTCTTGCTTAGATTAATACATGATCTTAAGAAGTAATCTTGTTTTGGCTCGACAGGGGCACACTGCGGGGGAAACGTTCCGTGTTATTCTTAAAATTGCATATTTAACAAATGACATTTGAACACTCACCACTGCAAAAACGGACAGATTTTGCAAAAACGGTCACGATTCTGCAAAAGCCGACACTGGAAAACTCTCGAGCGTGTTTGACCTCATCATTATGCCATGACACCATTCGGGTGTCATCGTCATCGTCATCGATTATGGGGTGGGGATGGGGTCCGATTCTCTTTCTGTGTGGCGATTTTATTGAAAGGAATTTTCGCGAATTAATTCCTCCGTTCAACACGACACCCTGAATGCAATTAAAATAATCGTTTGTCCGATTTGTTTTTCATAATTTGTTATCCTTGCTATTCCTGTCCATACAAATTTGGTCATCTGAAAATTTTCTGTGAATTTTGTGGATTTCTGCGAATTTTCACGACAGAAATGAGCGTTGCGCTCATGTTTGTCGCAGGTGCGACAGAAATGAGCGCAACGCTCATTTATGTCGCACGGTATAATTGCAGTTTTGTCGCACGGTGCGACAAATAAAATAACCTTGCGACAAAAATGAAGTGCATCCGGAAAAGTCATAACTCGAAAGTAAAATTTTTTTTGTGGAAGCGGTGGTGGTGGTGGTGGTGCGTAGCACACTGATACCATTTTGTGGGAGGACTGCTCCTCACTTAACAGACACTGTGAAACTACTGGTGGGGATCATATATGGACTGCATATAATGACCAACTAACTGCCTAGGTACTGCTAGGTCAGCTCTTTAGACATAGGACTGCTATGTCTAGACTTACAGCATATTACTTATATAAGGCCGAGAATCGTGCGATTATAAATCGTTTAATCGTGGGATCATCGTTCGCTAAAGCGACGACGGCTAGCGCAATAATCCGTAACGTACACCTCGGATACTTTGAATCGTCACTCTGACGCACGATACGTGTGGATCAATCAGTAATCCAGCGTCAATCTGTATCACGAAACGCAATTCATTGAACCTTGAATCGTCACTGTGCAATACGATACGCAATTCAAAGGGGGCTACATCCTAAGAACTGTAAGGCATTAGCCTGTAAGGCATCATGCTAAGGTGAGGGACTAAAGTGGACTCAGTTCCCCCCAAAATCCTAAAAACACCATGAGGGACGCCTCAAATCGGTGTAAGAAGACTGGTACCAGCAAGAAGCAACAACAACAAAGACATCAAAGACATATACAAAGGTATGCCCGTTGTGAGGTCACAACTCTTTTAAGAGGGGAGATCTGTCAGGGTTATGACCGATGACACATGTGTCATACATGTCATACATGTCATACCTGTCAGACATGTCATACCATGTCATGTCATGTCGAGTCATGTCATATATTATAATGACAGACAGTCGTCAGTACGGTCGACTATGACTGTACATGTCATCGAGATGATAAGTCACATCATCTGTCATTTATTCAAGGAAAGACTTGAATGACACCTGTCATCGAGAGTTCGTATGTCGAACTCGAAGATGGCGAAGCAAGATACAATCTTGAAGTACCAAACGGTTCGGAGAAGAAATCATCTTCGCTTCTAGCATGTGCGGAACAAGCATGCGGGTATCATAGGGCGAACGCATCATTCGTTCTGCCGATACCAGTCGTTCAACCAATGTCTCGGGTTCACAACCCAATGGCGGTACCATCTATGCGATGGGAGACATTCGGTATAGATGAGCTAGCGTTGTGCTAGAGCGGTATCTTCTATCAGAAGTCTGCACTCATCCCCGCTAATAACTTACGCGTGTGTTACCGTCCTATAACACAACGCTTTCTATTATATTATATGATATACTAAGGGCTCGCATATCAGCCCGTATCAGTATTTCTGTGAACTTCGGGGAAGTAAGCTCTCTGAAGGGAGGAAGAGGTGGATGCATTATATAAAGCCGTAAAAACATATTCGTTTTTAATTCGTCACTCTGAAATACGATACGAACGGCAGCGCAATATCTATCCGTAAAGTAAACCTCGGAAGATACCTTGAAACGTCACTCTGAAATACGATGCGCAATTCATGGATACCTTGAAACGTCACTCTGAAATACGATACGCAATTCATGGGGGCTACATCCTAATAACTGTAGGGCTAAATGCCTAAGGTGAGGGTTTAAAGTGGACTCAGTTCCCCCAATATCCTAAAAACACCTTGAGGGACGCCTCATCGGTGTAAGAAGACTGGTACCAGCTCAACAACAAAGACATCAAAGACATATACAAATGTATGCACCCTATATTGTGAGGTCACAACTCTTTTAAGAGGGGAGATCTGTCAGGGATATGACCGATGACATATGTGTCATACATGTCATACGTGTCATACATGTCATACCATGTCATGTCATGTCATGTGTTATAATGACATACAGTCGTCGAGTATTGTCAGTACGGCCGACTATGACATGTACAATCATGCTATCTGTCATCCACTCACCATGAGTGACATCTGTCATCGAGAGGCTGATTACAACATCTCGATGATGAAGCAAGACAAGTTCTTGAAGAACAAACTGTTCTGAAAGGACACGTCTTCGCTTCAAGCATGAATTGAACACCATGCGGGTATCATATGGCTAATTCGATCAGCCGATACTGTTAGTTCACCCAATGCCCTCGGGTTCACAACCCGATAGTGGTAACGCTTGAGAAGCGTGGGGGCATTGGCGTATATGAGAGAGCATTGAGCTCAAGCAGTAGATTCTGGATACCAGGCTGCACTCATACCCACTAATACTTGTTGCGAGTTGCTACTGTTCAATAGCAGCCGCATAGTCTGAAAGGTTGAACATACAACCTTGACACTGTTGTTGCTGTCCTCTGTATGGATTCTGAGCTGGAGGATTGCCTTTTATGGGTTCCCCATCTGGTGTCTTGGTGGAAGAGCAATCCTTTGTGATGTGATTTGTACGACCACAACGTTGACAAGGCTGGGAAGGAGTTGATGCTGATCCCTTTCCTTTTCATTTTCCCTTGCCTTTTCCTTTGCCTTTTCCTTTATTCCTCTGGAAATTCTGGTTGGCATTCTGATTCTGGTTGCCTCGATTCTGATTGGATCTGTCATATGGCTTATTGCCACGGCCCTTGTCCTTATCTTTCCTGACTGGGCCTCCTGACTGTTCCTTCTGTCCCCTATAGTGAAGGGTCTCTGCCTGCTTCGAATGAACTACATAATTCAAATCGAGCGGAACTTGTGTGGTCTGTGCCCATGACAAGTTATTCCTTTCTTTGATCAACAGTAGAACAGTATTCCATCCCAAATCCTACGTTAGGAAATACTGAGCTAATTGCTGTCTTAATGATCAAGATTGACACCTTATACCAAGTGGGTTCATTTATAGCCTACACTTGATGCACAGCAGGTATGCTATATGATATATTGATGCAACATCTGATATGTGTGTAAGATGTGCATAATTACAGTGTAACATAGTTGTATTGCTTGATCAACCCCCGGTTCCATAGGGTACAAACCTATGGTCGGTTAGGCGCGGACAGACAGTCACCAAGTCGATCGACAGAACTATATGGCGATTTCAAGATAAGTCCTTACTTTTTAATCTTGCAATACTTCCATGATACACTGTTAATATATGCCTATGTATGCCAAGGTTGCCAACTGTTATTGTGATCAAGTTGGATGTATATATGTGTGCATATATGCCAAACATTTGTGACCAAACTGATAATTATAATAGTGTGAATGGTGCATATGTCGCAGTATAACATGGTGGAATTGTGCTGCATGGTGTATACTGCATGCTGTATGCTGCATGTATGGTGTATGCTGCATGGTACAATATACATATGACTGGACAGCATCAATGTTAATCTGATGTTATATTGTGCGTCCGACTGCAAACATTGTATGTACATCTGCCAGTATTCGAACGAACATCATTTCTGCATGCTATGTGCGCGCGTCACGGATATTGAATGGCGCGCTGCATGTTGATGTATTACGGATCATGCGCCCTCATCGCGCGTCCCCTGCGCATGATGAAATCATAGCAGGTGCGCATCTCCTGACGAGCTAAATCATCGTATGTGCGCGTCGATGAGCGATTTTTGTAAATCATCTGCAAATAATGAAATTATCATGTGCGTGCGCTGCACTGAACGATTAGTGCGGATAGCGAACATCGTTGTCGCTGGTGTACGAATGCAATCGCGCGTATAACGAAACTCCGTGCGTCCTGCCGAAGCTGATGCGAATCACATACTGTATACTGATGATGTTTTATCATCGCGCGTCCTTATGTCGCATCTCGTACCAACCCTGCGAAATGGTGACAGCATATATGTGCGTTCCGTACGCAGTGCGCACACCTCGTTGTCGCTGTTATTTTCTGACGATGTTTCTGCGAGTGATATCAGATGCGAATGCGTTCGCGATGATAATTCCTCGCGCACTCCGTTTGCTGTTGATATTGCAGCGAATGTTATTATTCGCTTGTAGATGATTGTATATGTGCGAGCGCTGTCGCCTGTATGTATGCGCGAACCTGTCACCCACACAATATACAATATACAATATATCTAATGCTGCACACACTTATGTGTCCTCGTTCGTCGCCTGGACGGAGAATGACCATTGTCAAGGTTGAGTAGCCCCTGGTGTTTTCACTAGCCTGCTTTGCAGGGATACCGCACTCTCAGGACTTTGTCCCCTTTGCTAGCGTAAATGTTTTATTATTATTATTATTATTCAAGGTTGATATTCAACCTTTCAGACTTTGCGGCTGCTATTGAACTGTAGCAACGCACAACAAGTATTTAGTGGGTATGAGTGCAGTCTCTGGTGTCCAGAATCATCTGCTTGAGCACAATGCTCCTCATATACCTCAATGTCCTCACGCTTCATAAGCGTTACCACTATCGGGTTGTGAACCCGAGAACATTGGGTGAACTAACAGTATCGGCTGGTCGAATTAGCCTGTTGATACCCGCATGGTGTTCAATTCATGCTTGAAGCGAAGACGCGTCCTCTCAGAACAGTTTGTTCTTCAAGAACTTGTCTTGCTTCATCATCGAGATGCCGTACTCGGCCTCTCGATGACAGATGTCACTCATGGTGAGTGGATGACAGATATTATGACTGTACATGTCATAGTCGACCGTACTGACGATACTCGACGACTGTATGTTATTATAACATATGACATGACATGACATGACATGTATGACAGTTATGACACGTATGACATGTATGACACATATGTCATCGGTCATATCCCTGACACAACGTTCCAAGGGTAGGTTCCGTCGATCGTCGTGGGGGACACGAGTGGGGAGCGGGGGGACTTCCAGCGCGGAGAAAGCTGCAAGTCCCCCTCCACTTGCTTTTCAAACCCAAGTAGTAGTCCCCCCCCCCCACCCATGTCGGCCGCACCTAGTCGGTAGTGGGGGGTCGAGGAAGTGGGCGAGTTTTTTCAATAAACTTCGTCTATTAGTATTACACTACTCTCCTAGACTGTGACACACGACATCGACAGTCGAGTGTTGTGTGTCACACTCGACACTCGACTGTCCACGCGTACTCGTCAAGGTCTCGACCAGTTCTCTAAACCGGTTCCTTAAACTCGTGACACGCCTCTGTCGAGCTCGTGTCGTCGACCAGTTCTCCTGGACTTGATGTGAATGATGAGATAATAATATAAACGTAATGTAAACGTGCGTGTAAACAAATCTCTCCAGAAGAAATTATAAACCCATATTCAGTAAATCAACTGTATTTTCAATCTTGCATATTCGAGTGGACACAATCCGGTTCGCTGTAAACAAGCAAGTGCAAGAGTTGAGAGACTCATACCGTGTATGGTTTCACGTCAGCACAGCACAAGTTGATCTTAACCTAGTGCGCCATTGTCAATTACTTGGAAATGCATACTTACTTTTGGTCTCCGTATCCACTCGAAATGTCCGAAGGTAATGGGGGCCATGCGTGCCCAGAGAGTTTTTCTTTCGAGCGCATCAAGTCCCAAGCGGAAGCCGTCCGGTTTGGGAAAGCGCAGTCGGCAATTTTAGTTTCTAAGCTGAATGTGCAAGAGCCGCAGACAGATCGGACTGAGTACTACTACAATTCCGTTGTTCAAGGAGGTAACAACGAGTATGTATGCAGCTTTTGTGTAGACTCGACTGGCGTCCTAAAAAAATTGCGTTGCAACTGCCAAGACGCCATGACGCGTAGCGAACTCTGCAAGCATATTTTGGCAACCGCTTTGCATGTAGTAGGACATCAACCTAAGGACATTGCTGAGACATCGGGGGCACCTCAGGGCCCTCAGATTGCTCGAAGATCGCCTCGTAAGCACCAGGCTTCTCCACGTGTGCCTGATTCGGTTTCTCCTATGTTGGTGCCTCCATCAACGACATCATCTCTGAAGGGAAGCATATCGTCGCAAGCAAAAGTTGTGTACACTCTTCACCCACCGACAGATATTCACATCAGCAAGTCTCTAGCAGAATCTCTCATTCACTTCAGCGCGACGAATCCCAAGTTTCAGACACAGCCTATCCAGAGTCACAGTGGACAAGCTGAGAATGTGTCCAAGTCGCAATATTACTGTGCACATCGGATATTCGAAATTGTGCAACAGGCACGTTCCGCCAACCACGAAATTCTTGGTCCGATGGTGGCCAAGTTGAATTTACGAAAGATGGTATCCACCCCTGGTGCGAGAAAAAAACGTAAAGCCCCAGACTGGTGGGCACGACTGTGCTGTCGTCGTGTCGATTGTCCAGGCACGATTATACTTGGGGGCTCGGTTCGTGAGGCTCCAGCGGAAGGCGAGTTATATTGTGTTCAGATAACCCCTAAAGTTAGCTTGCCAGCATTACGTCGATGATACTGCACCTATGGGGTGGGTTGTTGGGACTAATCGTGACGTCCTGAAGAAAGAAATGCAGGGCGCAGGGAGGAAACCACTAAAGACATACAAGAAAAATGTTCTAGAGATGAGCGAGGTTGAGAAGAACTCTGGAGATCGGAGTCGCTTGGGTCTTACTCCCCAGGTTTATCGTCAGATTCGATCTGAAAATACCACGGAGCAGCGGGGACATCAGTCTGACCCGTTACTTAGCTGCATTCGGCTTCAGAAGAAATGGGCTGAGGAAGACATCGCCAAAAACAATCTAACTAGCAAACGTGCACGCTATGCTGGCATTATGCACAACATTCATGCTGGTAGAGAATTCTCTTATGACCTGTGGAACGTGGAGAGCATCAAACTTTACCGCCGGCGTGCACCCATTTCAGGTACGCATTCTAGACCAACCTTCAATGTCTTGTTATGCAGCAAAATGTTAATGAGTAGTCTCATATCCTAGCGAGAGTTCCAATATGCATACGTATGTTTATGTCATGTTTTGCAGTTCCTAATCATTATTGTTCGTATTATTTCGAGTATTTCTTAGCAGACATGGCCCACGACAACACCTGGAGTATCTAGCTTTTAGATGTTTAAAGAAGACAAGCACACATAGAACTAGTGTCTTTGTATATATCATTAGAATAAACAAATTGCATGCGTGTCACATTCAAACTGCATGCGTGTCACTGCCGAAATTATCGGAGTGCTCGCATGCGTGTCACATTCAAACTGCATGCGTGTCACTGCCGAAATTATCGGAGTGCTCGCATGCGTGTCACATTCAACCTGCATGCGTATCACATTCAACTCGCATGCGTGTCACATTCAAACTACATGCGTGTCACATTTAAACCGCATGCGTGTCACATTCAAATTGCATGCCTGTCACATTCAAACTGCATGCGTGTCACTGCCGAAATTATCGGAGTGCTCGCATGCTTGTCACATTCAAACTGCATGCGTGTCACTGCCGAAATTATCGGAGTGCTCGCATGCTTGTCACATTCAAATAGCATGCGTCTCACATTCAAATTGCATGCGTGTCACATTTAAATTGCATGCGTGTCGCCGAAATTATCAGAGTGCTCGCATGCTTGTCACATTCAAACTGCATGCGTGTCACATTTAAATTGCATGCGTGTCACTGCCGAAATTATCGGAGTGCTCGCATGCTTGTCACATTCAAATTGCATGCGTCTCACATTCAAATTGCATGCGTGTCACTGCCGAAATTATCGGAGTGCTCGCATGCGTGTCACATTTAAATTGCATGCGTGTCACTGCCGAAATGATCGGAGTGCTCGCATGCGTGTCACATTCAAACTGCATGCGTGTCACATTTAAACCGCATGCGTGTCACATTCAAATTGCATGCCTGTCACATTTAAACTGCATGCGTGTCACTGCCGAAATGATCGGAGTGCTCGCATGCTTGTCACATTCAAACTTCATGCGTGTCACTACCGAAATGATCGGAGTGCTCGCATGCGTGTCACATTCAAACTGCATGCGTATCACATTCAAATTGCATGTGTGTCACAGTCAAGCTGCATGCGTGTCACATTTAAACCGCATGCGTGTCACATTCAAATTGCATGCGTGTCACATTCAAACTGCATGCGTGCCCCTACCGCACGGTACCGCATGGTGCCGCATGCAAGGCACTGCATGGTACTGCATGGTACCATGCAGTACCATGCGGTACTGCATGGTACCGCATGGTACCGCATGGTACCGCATGGTACCGCATGGTACCGCCGGTACCATGCGGTACCGCGTAGGTACCATGCGGTACCTCCTAATTATCGGAGTGCTCGCATGCTTGTCACATTCAAACTGCATGCGTGTCACTACCGAAATTATCGGAGTGCTCGCATGCTTGTCACATTCAAACTGCATGCGTGTCACTGCCGAAATTATCGGAGTGCTCGCATGCGTGTTACATTCAAACTGCATGCGTGCCACTGCCGAAATGATCGGAGTGCTCGCATGCTTGTCACATTCAAATTGCACGATTGTCACATTCAAACTGCACGCGTGTCACTGCCGATTTGCTTTACAGGTACCTATACTGATTTCACGGGTAATATGGTTAAAGAAGAGCCAGGCGACCTTAATAAGCCTTTGAATGGGATTCTGGCGGTTTTGCCAGAAGACGAGATTCAGATGCATCCGATCACTGTGCTAGAGCAAGTGGTACCTGGTCCTTTTTGTCGCACCACTGGTCATTTTTGTCGCTGCCGCAGAATATTCTTTTGTCGCGAGACCACCGCACAGAATCTTCTCAAAAAAACAGTGAATTCTGTTCGTTCCCTTAAAGGGGTAAAGCAGGTTTTCAGAAAATAAATGGAGACATGAATTCGACATCGTCGTTCGAACAGTGTCAAGGTGCCCCAAAAATTTTCGCCATCCAAAATTTTAAACTTCAGGTTGTCGCAACTGTCTGTCAACCGACGGATCGGACCTTCGACCGACCGCTAGATCAGTCAAAATGAAATCTGACTCGGAAACCGAATCTAAATTTTGTCGCAAGCATGTAGAAGATACAGCAGCCCTCCGTCGACTGTTTACTTACCGACGGATCAAACCGTCGAACGACCGCTCGATCAGAAAAAAATAAAATCCGCATTGGAAACCGAATCTAGTTTGTGTCGCTAGGATGTCGAAGATACAGCAGCCCTCCAGTCGACTGTTTGTCGACCGAACGATCTAACCGTCGACAGACCGCCCGATCAGTAAAAATACAGAAATCCGCTCGATCGATCAGAAATCCGCATCGGAAATCGAATCTTGGGGCTGTCACAAGAAGTGTCGCAAGACTGTCGCAAGGATCTAGGATGTAGAAGATCCAGTACAGCAGCCCTCCAGAGTCCAGTCGACTGTTTTCCGACCGCGTGTCCGCGTCACAGTCCGCGTCACGGTCCCATCTTCCCAAGGTCACCGTCACCACATCTTGAACAACTACAGTATCCTTTAATCTTAAGCGACCGACAACCTGTATTGTAATTACCAGGCGCCGACAACGACCAACCGACCTCCGCGGCGTATTGATGTTCTTCGTTTGTTTTTTTTGTTTGACTATTTTAGTTTCTGACTAGCGCACTGTTCCCTACAGTGTTGTTTACTCCGCCCTTTTTTGTACTTTGTTTCTGCGCTGGGATTGCGCCCTTGGAGCCCCTAGACATTTTTCTTGTCCCCAACACGCATGCCTTGTATAGCGCGCTGTTCTTTTTGCAGGATCTAGTGCGTTGAACGAAGGCAACAGAAAACTTGGCTGCTAGCTCCCTTTTAGCATTTCGGTTTGATTTCGTTGGCAGTGCTTGAATTCCGTCCGCCGGGAATCTTGCACGCCGACTCCCATCTCTGCTCTTTAGCGTGCAGTTATTTGCAGAATCTCGTGCGCTGTCGGTGACTGACGCATTGCCTCCCTTTCCGGAGTTTGTTTTTACGCTGGGAGTGCTTGGAGCCCGTTGGACATCTTGCCTATCGGGCTGGGTTCGATTCCCAACACCTCTGCTGACTGGCGCGGTGTTTTTTTGCAGGTTAGCATGCGTTTTCGGCGTCAACATTGCTGTCTTTTTTTATTTTCGTGCGTTGCTGTTACGATGTGCATGCTATTGTTTTGACTATCCTAAATTGTACTTATTTACAGATCTGTGCCTGCAGGAACTCTGCGATTTTTGGCCGTCTGTAGCACTGGAAGGAGCTGTAGGCAACTCTGCCGATTTCCAAGACTGCTATTGCTTACTTTAGGATAGATGAACTGTTTTAATTGATTGATCGATATTGATTGATCGTAGTTTTTGTTTGCTGTCTCGTTCCATTTACATGCTTTAATATTGTAATAATATTATATGTTAGAGTATAGCACAATCCTGCTTGCATCCTTCAGTGTCCATGCATTGAATGTGCCTAGATATTGTAATAATAGGCCATGTTTAAACTGTGTCAAATTCCTGTGTGAAACAATAGACCCGTTATCGACCTGTGTTGTTCACCACGGGTAAGAAAAAATTTCTTAAAATTTTCCTAAATTTTTACGACAAAAATGACCATTTTATCATTTTCGTCGCAGCCTGCGACAAAAATGACCGTTTGGTCATTTTCGTCGCAGCCTGCGACAAACGAATATTCTTGCGACAGCGACAAAAATGACCATCGGTGCGACAAAAATGACCCGCTACCAGAGCAAGTCACTACTGACACTCGACACGTCTCTATTGAAGACTCTTTGAAAAAGTTTTTGGCGACTGAGAAAGATATTTTCGGCAATAATGTGGATGTCTTATATATGAGCTTGGATTGTGCGATCAATCTGTTGTATGCACATTTGCATGCTGTCTTGCGTACGTCTTGGCCTGCGTATAACGCACGGGTGCGAGCTGAAATGCTCGAGCATGGCGAAGTTGCGGGTGCCATCGTCGCTTGGTGCCTGTTTCATTGTAAAAAGGCGACGAAAGAATTTGTCGAGCGTGACCTCACCGTTGAGGATGTTGCACCATTTTCAAAACGAGAATGGGTGAAATTCATGCACGCGGCAGAGCACAAAGTACGGCATGCTCCAACTATCGAAGAGGCTGAGAACCTCATGGATACCTTGAGGAAAACTCTCTCCCTACAGACATTAACACCTCAAGGTTTCACATGCGGAGATGCATGTATTCTGGATGTCCACCGCAGTTCGGAAGATCCTAATGTATATGAGATCCGATGGGTTGGAATCGAAGGCGCAAGCTCGACGGTTCCCGCCATCGATGTGGATGAAGATGGACAAGTAGAAGAAGTATTTGCGAATCCCTTCTGCGTCCAGAAGTTGGCCGACCGCACTGTGTGGTGGAAAAAATACATTATGTTATGGCTCGAATGCGTCATCAAGAGAAGGGTCCGACAAGTAAATACTGCGTGTGAGATTGTCAACGAGGTGTTGAAGCATAATTCATTCGACGGTGATGTAGCGGCACGCAGGGATGATTTTGCAGTGAAGCGCAAAGTTGACTTTGAAGGAACGCAAGCGATGTATGCTGAGCAGCGGTTGCGTACTTTGAAGAGAAGGGAGCCTCGTGACGACATGGTGAGTGCATATGATTTCACACGCACACGCACTCGCACACATACACACACACACACACATAAACACACACAACGCAAAATAGCAGTGGCGGCGCAAGTGTGGAGAGCATTGGTCAGATTCGCAGATATTTGGCAGGGTTTCCCGCGCAAGGGCTTTGTGGTGGGAGTGGTGAGATGGGGTTGCAGATGTCATTTGGCGGTATATAGTTTATAGTGTTCATTCCTCATCACACGACCACACGCATGTCTTACTTAACACTCCCAAATTGTCATCACAGGCAGAGGATAGCCAGCAGGTGCCTTGTGCTGAGGTCGACGGCGTCGCATGCGAGACTGGCAAAAGAAGGGTGCTAAGCAGGTCAAGCTCGATCCTGCAGTGGCTGAAGTGGCTATATTACTAACTCGTGCTTTCAAGCAACAAAAAGTGGACCGCAAGGAGAAGTTCACTTGGGAGGTGGCATGTGCTGAGATCAACATCTTGTTAGAGGGCTCCGATGAGGCGGCCACCCTCTCAAAGACCCGGCGGTTCGCGAAGCAACAATATCTTATGAAAATGAGCGATCATGCCACCATCATCACGGCATATAAGACATGGGCAGTGTCGAATTGCTTTGGTACTGCAGATGAGAGTGCTACGATCCATATGCCCAGCGAAGTTGCTTCAGACCTCGGGGGTGCTTATGCAAATGAGCCAGAACCATCCGCAGGTGATGATGCCATACCTTTCTTGCGTTTGTATTGAAAATAATCCCTTACTGACATATAAATTATGATTCAGGTGGCGCAGATGTGTCCCCGAATGTCTATTGGGGATACGGTGGGGTAACCCACCGTAACGAGGCGTTACGGTGGGTTAACCATACCCTAAGGTCTTAGCTATTTATTATCATTCTGAAGCAGTATATCGGGTCATACACGTGACACACATTGACTTTAGACTCATATCCACCATGTGAAATGGAAAATATACCGCTAGATCGCCGACAAGGCAGCAAAAAAACATGCCACCGCAAGCGAAAACAACGAAACACCCTGAAAAACTTGTAGGTTGCAAACTCAATGTTCCGGCCGGTGCTTGTGGCCGTGAATGGGCCATTCAGGAGTTCAAAGACGTTTGCGACGACCCCCTGGAGTATCCCCTTGACGCGACAGTCGCCTTCTATGACGCTACGAAGGCATATGGCAAACGGTTCAGCGTGGTATTTGCTTATGACAATGACGAGCACCAAAAGTCCCTCTCCTTCGTTCTGGACGAGCAACTTTCGATGAGAACTGTAAGTTATATGACCTCTCGGTGCAAGAAATGTGCAATTCTAGATAGGATATCTGTGTGTAACTCATAACAATGCTTGGTAATACATTACAGCACGTGCATGCAAAGTTTCATCCCAGTTGAATAACATGGTGTGATGTTATTTCAGAAACCCAAACCCTATTGTAATGCACCGTATTTATGTATATTCAGTGCATTTTTCAAGCCATACCCCCGCGTGTAAACCGCCTCAGAATTCCATCTATAATCAGATGATAACTGAACCCCATCTAAGGGAGGTCCCCTAGGTGTCATAGATGATAGAAAAATTCTAATATACATGTTCCAGATGCGAACTGCGTTCTTAAAATCTACCCATAGATGAAAAAATGGGGTAACCCACCGTAAGGATTTGGGGCATTTTTCTGCTGACCCCTTGATATTAGGGCGTATATAAGGCGCACCTATACGATATGTCTAGTATTTTTTGCAAGTCTACGCATTAATACAACACCTAAGGTGTGTCAAAAAGCATGGGTTTGCCAAGTTGTCACAGTATGCTAGCACTAGCATGCGGTTTCCGAAAACCTCTTACGGTGGGTTAACCCACCGTAAGGTGCGCCCAATAGACACGAAGGGTTTCACCTCCGCAGAAGAGTGTGCGGCTGAATTTGATGGAGAGTTGGAATTAGGCGAATTCACAATACTGGACCTAGATGCTACTTCCGATGTGGGCAAGGTCCTTGCATTTTTCGAGAACGAGATAGGAGACATGCTTTGGTACCCGGTAGAGGTCACGGCCGTGGAGGAGCAGAGTAGTGGCAGGACGCTAATCACCGTTCGATACATGGATGGGTGTCTCAGCATCGACCAATTGAAGAGAGACACCGACATGTACACATGTGATCATGATGAGATGATTTACAAAATCTTCACAATAGGATTGCCGCACTATCATGGAAGTGATATTGATGAGGAAGAGTTGGTAGAGATGGAATGGGTTGCGAACTTTGTGGAGGAGGTACGGCTCCTGCACCCCTCCTGCACTCCCATCGACACCCCCCGCACGCTTTAGCCTCCTCGTAGCAGGGACACCTCTGAATGTCCAAAAGCACATCGCATCAGGCGGCGGGCTGCGGCACGCCACCGACAAGCTTTGTGGGATGGAGCTGCAGAGGATGTGAGCCGTGCTGCGGTGGGATAAGGGGGTGGCCTACCTCAGGATGACGCCTTTCCAACAACCACTCCCGGACCTGGAGCCGCGTCACCGCTCGCTGCCGTGCCGGTACACCCCTTCTGCACTCCCATCGACACCCCCGCACGCTTCAGCCTCCTCGTGTCAGGGACCCTCTGAATGTCCAAAAGCACATCGCATCAGGCGGCGGGCTGCGGCACGCCACTGACAAAGCTCTGTAGGATGGATCTGCAGAGGATGTGAGCCGTGCTGCGGTGGGGTAAGGGGGTGGCCTTCCTCAGGATGACGCCTTTCCAACAGCCACTCCCGGACCTGGAGCCGCGTCACCGCTCGCTGCCGTGCCGGTACACCCCTTCTGCACTCCCATCGACACCCCCGCACGCTTTAGCCTCCTTGTAGTAGGGACTTCTCTGAATGTCCAAAAGCACATCGCATCAGGCGGCGGGCTGCGGCACGCCACTGACAAAGCTCTGTGGGATGGATCTGCAGAGGATGTGAGCCGTGCTGCGGTGGGGTAAGGGGGTGGCCTTCCTCAGGATGACGCCTTTCCAACAGCCACTCCCGGACCTGGAGCCGCGTCACCACTCGCTGCCGTGCCGGTACACCCCTTCTGCACTCCCATCGACACCCCCGCACGCTTCAGCCTCCTCGTGTCGGGGAGCCCTCTGAATGTCCAAAAGCACATCGCATCAGGCGGTGGGCTGCGGCACGCCACCGACAAAGCTCGGTGGGATGGAGCCGCAGAGGATGTGAGCCGTGCTGCGGTGGGATAAGGGGGTGGCCTTCCTCAGGATGACGCCTTTCCAACAACCACTCCCGGACCTGGAGCCGCGTCACCGCTCGCTGCCGTGCCGATACACCCCTTCCGCACTCCCATCGACACCCCCGCACGCTTTAGCCTCCTTGTAGTAGGGATTTCTCTGAATGTCCAAAAGCACATCGAATCAGGCGACGGCGGTGGGGTAAGGGGGTGGCCTACTTGCCTCAACTCGAGTTAAGCGTGTCGTGGGGTGCTATGCAAATGCGTGGGTGAGAAGTCCAACGCACGTGTGTATGCCACCTCATACTTGAACGGAGAGTTTTCAAGAAACTCAGTTCAATTCCACGTGCAGGAAGAAGCGAGAATGGAAGCCTTCGATAATGAGCAGGCTGAGTTCTTTGCTGGTGGCCACAAGGTGAATGTCGATATGGATGTGCAGCAGGAGGATCAGGTTGCACCAGAGGCTCATGCGTCCGCAGAGGTTGCATCTGTGGATGCGATGGTAGAGCATGCAGGCTGTGCAGATCATGTCGCTGTCGGAGAGCCGGATGGTGTTCGTGATGCATGGATGGTGCCGCCTAGGGGTAAGCGAAGCCGCATGGCAACCAAATCGCGTACCAGTAAGCGGAGCCGGCAGGCGGTTGGGCATTATGCACACATGCACAAGGGGAAAGCATGAGTACATAAGTAAGCAACACTAGGTAACGAACATCTATTGTCGTGTGAAAACGAATAATATGTTATAAATGAGACCTTGTCACACGAAAAGTTGTCCATCGGACTTTTGCAGAGACTATTATACCGCGTACATTACTAGTAAATATATTGTTTCGATTCTAGCGAGTGTACCGGACCGATACATAACACACCTTATCTTTGATGCGTATGGAAGGACATGAAAACTTTGCCGTATCGAAAAATAAATCGTACGCTATCTTCCAAGCACCCACGAAGTCAATTGGGTTTTTGCAGAGACTCTGCTATTATACCGCGTATTACTAGTAACGAGATTGTTTCGATTCTCGCATGTATATATCTGGCATATTCTCAACGTACACATAAGTCTGTAATAATCCAGGCATGTTCCAGCAGATAACACACGATCGTAGAGCTACAAATTTTTTGAAATTCTGATATTCTAGAAACACGTGCCAGGCTCTCACGTACAAGCCCAAATTTCTAACATTGTAAAAAGATAAACACAACAGTATAATATATTAACTCCCATGTTGTCATCCGCCATCAAAACGACATTTTAATTCGGCTTAATTTGGCGTGAAATACCCCCAAATTAAGCCGAACCGGCCCCCCTATGATAAGTTTCATTTCATATTCCAACCGACAATTGTGTAAGCCGACGCATGGTGCATATGAACACCCGCATCCAACGAATCAAATAACGAATATGTATTGTCGCATCACGACGGGTCAAAAAAACGAGACAACACGGGAGTTAATCAAAAGATTAACAAAATCACCAAAAGTACGACATAAGGGCACACGGGATCGTTTTTCCTGCCCGAGAGCTTCTTTAATTAATTATTTAATCGACGGTGGTCTGCGTCCATCTGTTCTCCGATACACGAGAACGAGTACTCGCCGATCGTGTCATGTCCACCGAGCGTGCACTGACTCGACGAACCATTTTACAGGAAGTCAGCAACCCCATCGTTGCGAGATATGGTCATGCGTCCAGATTCTGCTGACGACGCAAAAATATTCCATTGAGCTCTCGCCAACGTGGACTGTGCACATCTTTGAAATGAAAAAAAAATCGCTCGATGGGGCAATATAAATTTGACTATCTGTTTCATGACCCGCGCGAGCATGCGACGTGACACGACGTGACGGATCGCGTGCATGACAGTCGAGTGGCACAGTCTGAGTCTCAACGTTTCACTCGACCGATCAATGTTCTACAGAAGAGAACAGTCGAGTGACACCACATTCGAATGAGGATGAACAGAGAGCACTCGCAACGCATCTGTTCATCTCGCAAGCGAAGGGCTCCGAAAGCAGGAGCTATGTATATTTTCGACAAGTACATTGGTATATTTGTTTGATTGTAAAGTTTAATTATCATCCATACAAGCTAATCGCATGTGCGTGCAGGAAGTTCGACAGAAGATAAAGCTTTTGACGACAGCCAAAGCAACCTGAGCTTGCGAACGCGATGTCAAAAGATACCGTTGCTCAGACTGCGGAGCTTAAGTCCCGGTCGTTCTTTGAACGCCACGCGTCAATATTGCTTGCAAAGCTGCTGCTTGCGGACTTTCTCTGCTGCACGCGTCGGGCTATTGCCCTATGACCTCTGACCTCTGACCGTGATATCAGACGCACCAACCATACACCCACCCACACCCGCATATCGAACGACAGATATATATATAGATATTTGTATCTATATCCCGCGTCTCTGGACGCGTTATATAGCCATATCAATTTTCAACTCACAACACTTTGAAAGTTTTATTGGAAAGCGTTCAAGAGGCAAAAAGGGCTGAAAGCCAACGCTATGTTTGGCGCTAGCTATGGAGCCAACTCTGCAATGACATACCCAAACTATGGCACACCGGCGTTCTCTCCGCAGTTTGCGCCATACACTCCTAACGCTGCAACTCCTTTGGGGCAACATCATTTCCCACAAGCGCATACACCTCTGGTCCCGGCGACTTGGCGTAACGACTCGACATTTCCTGTGCGAAATCTTTACCATGACACCTTCCATTCGCCCACTCCGCCGAATTCGCTTTCACTACAAGACCTCGAAGACCTTCTTATGGAAGATTTATTTGAGAGCGAGAACGATGAGGGACAACAAAACGGTGGCGAGAACGAGGAGTTTGCATCTGGAGATGAAGGATATGAGTCATTCGAAGACGGCGAAAACCAGAACCCGAATGCGCAGCAGTCTGCTCGGGAGAAAACTGGAAGGCAAATTCAAGGTCGCAAACTTGGTAACACCAACTCTGCGCTGATCACGCCGGAGAATGATAAGCGCGCAAAGAGTCGACCCAAGAAGTTGGGTCCAACCATGAAGGATATGGAGATCTTGACGCACTGCTGGCCTGGTGGAAGTCACGGGGGTAAAAGTCGGCCACAAGAGACTGGCGCATATCGCTATCGCAAGCAGATGATATCTAGTATACTCGCAGCGGCCGCCGCTGTTAAAACTGGCAAGATGTCAAACATGCCCGACACCGTAATGCTATCTTCCAAGCAGAAGGAAGTGAAGTTCCATGCCCACGATGCACTATCCGCCGTCTCAACGGAAGATTGTGAAGCAGCAATAGCGTACATTTTAAATCAGCAGCTCTGTGGTGAGTATTAAAACACTATGGCGGGTTGTAACATTTCTAAAAACGAGTTTTCTATTTTGCATGCCTTGTATATATTTGCAATAGAATAATGTGCCGTCACCTTTTTGAACAAACCAGCTTTCACAGTCTGCATGGTGAAAACATGATGCTTTTGTGTAATGATTATACAACACTTGCCTTTTCCTATGCTCAATTTGTTCATATCATACCATATTTGTTTGAAATGCTTTCGTGCTGCTGCTGTCTCAAGTGATACTCTGGATCTAACAAAAGGCTAAGTGGCAGGGGTGCAAGCCAAAAACGTGATTCAGCTTCTGGACCGAAATAATCCAGGCTCCAAATATCAGATTGAAGAGGACTATTTGAAACAACTCCAAGACAAATTCTCTACTGATAAACTGGTTCGCTCCGCCTTTGCTCACAATGCTTGCGGGACAAAGATGATCGGATATCTCCATCAGCTCCAAGGTCCGGACAGTCACTATCGAGTATTCAAGATCTCCAAGTAAGCACCGAACTCCTCTGTAGTATCTGTTCCTACTAGCAGCAAAGCCATGTGGCTTAGCTTCGCTGTGCCCTTTCAAACACACATGTAATGCTGTTTGAATATGGATAATGATAGCTGCAGGTTCATGCCTGATTCGACATGTAAACCGCTAGTGTCCCTGATGTAGGCTCATTGTGTTACGTGAATGCCGCCAAGACCCGTCGCTATGATTTAATACGCCACCTGCGCTGAGCAGATCCCCCCGTCACATATGCGTGCCATTCTATGAGACAACATTTCAGGACGATCGCTTATGCGTTCCAGTGCGCCCCCTGCGCTGCCCGTGACCCCCTCTCGGATATGCGTGCTGTGCCAGCAAATGAGGCCTGTCACTCATGCAATCCAATGCGCCGTCTGCGAAGTACTCCACGGGAAGATACAATCTCGAGGTGTTGGTGGTGTTCACAAAACACCGGTTTAACATTCATTTTGCAAGACCTTCATTGTAATGTGGTAAGCAACCAAGGTTGCAAAAATGAGTCAGCCCAGCTGCAGGGGCTTTCGCCAACCTAAAGTTTCTTTACCCCTAATTGCATTGGTATGCCAGCGAATCCGAGGCATGTCGCTCATGCAATCCAGTGCGCCCCCTGCGCTGCCCGCACCCCGTCTCGGATATGCGTGCTGTGCTTTGCCAGCGAATCCGAGGCCTGTCGCTCATGCGACCCAGTGCGCCCCAGGCGCTGCCCGCACCCCGTCTCGGATATGCGTGCTGTGCTTTGCCAGC
>LGRX02009074.1:0-17974 GCA_001247695.2 Cymbomonas tetramitiformis
TGCAGAATTCTGCGATACCCTTATAGAGTTCCGAAGCAAAGACCCAACTTTTCGTAAAATTAACAATTTCAAGCGATGAAAAAGTCAAATTGGGGTGAATTTTGACGGGGAAGACGCCGGTGACGTCAAAAAAGTCGTGCGGTAAGCCAATTCTCCTGCAGAAACGGTGATGCTGTCCAGAGAAGCAAATGCGATGGAGATAATGTCGAACTCGTAGCTTGTGCGTACGCAAAAAGTTGTAGGGTGCCGGTGCTACCCCGCGCTCGGATGGTCCAACGAGCAAAATGTCCTCGGCCGCGATCGTCAACGGTGGCCAAAGATGAGGAGAGGCTCGTGCCGAATGTGCGAAGCTGGTGCTTGACGCCAAAAAATGTTGCGAGAGGCGCTGGTGCAGCCCCATGGATCAAAGCCGCCTACCAAATGCCACGAACACAATCCAAGTGGAACAGGCCCATAACCTGATGAAGAAAGAGATATATATGAATATATATATAACTGCAGGGGCGGAAACGGACTACGTTCGGGCTTCCGGTAGTGTGCTAAGGTAGATAATAAAGTACCGGATAGTGTTTTATTGTCTATCTGAGGGACAGACAGACAGGCTGGCAAGATGCAAGTGACACTACACGGCGAGGGGTGACACAGGAAGAGACAGTCACCCCCGATTTATGGGGGGGCGAAAGTCAGTCTCTCCATGACCCTGTCATGCTATCGTATGCGAGCCTTTCAGTATCACACGATAGACTTTCTAATAAGCCACTGCCCGCACAAATGCCGATTTCGGCACCATTACGTACGCAACTTATATAAATTCTAACACGCACAATTTAGGTATAAGCCTTAATTTTTAAAATGCTTCCAGGGCAGGCGCGGGCCATCGCCGGGCCGTTCGTATTTTTTGTCCGGGCCTGCCGGACCGTTGCCGGGCCATTACGAAAAATATTGCCGGGCCTATCGATGATATCGGAAGATACCCACACTGGCATAACCGTCCTGTCGACACGATGAGCGTTCTCGGCGAACATCAATTGCCCGCACCTTTTGTACACGCATACTTTCACCATCACTTTTGCTGAAATTTGTATAGTAGGCAGCCTTGACCGGGAGTCCCGATGCAGGCCCCTATGACAGATCGCTAGGACCAACACTGGACTGCTGACTGATTTGTAGGTTCGTGCTGTGACACACGTTGTGTCACAGGTAGGCTCGACTCCGAGACCGTCCGAGACCGTTCCGGGTATATCTAGCTTAGTAGGGTTTATTTATTATGGACAGTTTTATCCACACACAGTTCGGGACCTCTGATATCTAGTGAACTAGGATATTCCGGTAGGTCGTGGCCCCGTCCACGCTTTTATTCCACTTGCTATCTTGGCCATGATTGGCTAAGCAGTCGCTTGAAGAGGTGGTGCGCACTTGCGCGTTTGGGTCGTGCGACTAGGATGTGTGACATGGCTTTACGGTAAACGTCTTTTGGGGCTGCGAGTCATGGGCACCGCGCGTGGCTATTGCTCGATTTTGGCAATGTTCATCTACCCGCCCGAATCCCGCTGGTTTACGTACTTTGGGCTGGTGCTCCGGACGCCTTTGACCACGACGCCATCTGCAAGTGCCCCACGCTCGTTTCGCCTCTCCGCACGTTCTGCCGCGTTACGCCTACCCTCCGTTTCCGCCACAACACCCAAACGTGCAGCCGCGCATCATCTTTTCTCTGGCTTTCAAGAGTATGGCAGCGTCTGCAAGAGCTCGCAAGCGCCTACTGTATTGAGGGATTCCGACTTGGACGCCTCAATACGGCTTCTGGATGCGGTTCGGGACACCCCGACCGCTAGCACCCCAACTGTGGTGCCCCCTGCTGCTTCCAGCGACACCGATGTTGTTGTCGCGTTGCGGAAGAACCTGCTGGTCGACCAGCATGCAGCGGTTGACGCGGTATACAAGGGGCGCTTACATCGGACTTGGGCCAAGGGTATCCGCGAGGATATCCTTGCTTGGTTCCAAGAAACATCATTATCGTGGTACTGACGACACCGACCGCCTCTCCGAGTTGGTGGTGCAGCTTCGGACCGAGTTTCAGTCCGCTGGGCTGGACTTGGCCCCCTTTGACCTCGACGACCCCACCTCTCTGGTTATCGAGAAAGTTAATGGACTCCTCTACAGTAATCACTCACCTTTAAGAAAACCCGGCGATAAGAAACCAGCCAGCTTTTGGGGAAGTTGTCGAGAAAAGCTGGCTGGTTTTTTTGAGCTATGGAATTCTCGAAAATAAGAAATATGGGTGCTGGCGCCGCAGGCGGAAAATTTTGAAAATGTCGCCTTTTTAAGTGTTTATCATTGGACTTTTAAGAGAATTGCTGGCTGATTGAAAGAAAATACTTGCTAATTCTTACCGATTCCATAGGACGCTGGCGCTGGCGGGGGGGGGTACGCAAGTTGGTGGAATTAGCTGGCTGACCCCAAATCTCCGGTTTTCTTAAAGGTGAGTGATTACTGTATGACGTCTTGGCCCTTGTCGTGGAGCGGAACTCCGTGTGGCTGGCACCTGGCTTCGGGGTACGGATTCTTCTGCTGACCGTGATGGACGTCGCGCTCTCATTGACATCGATCAAGGGGAGTGTGCCGGCAGCCCTACGCGAGAGCCACCAGCAGGAGCACGCGGCTCTTCGTTATCCCTCAGGCGTTGACCCGCAGCCGATCTTGGCTCGTGAGCAACGTCTGGTGCGGGATAACCGCGCTCCTGACTGGCGGCCCACCGACGAGACCCGCAAGCTTTCACTTTACAACCGCATCGACCCAATCTTCTACGCGGCGGTGAAGGTGCGTTACTGTATCCGCTTGCGGGTGACCTCGGCGGTGTCACTCTCCGCTCGCTCCAGGCTCTCGACGTAGCCATCTTTCAGGCCTGGGCGCAGTCGGACGATGGTGTGGCAGCACGTGAGAAGCAGGTGCTGGGGACGGGCGGCAAGCCCTCCGCTCTGGTCACGTCGTCGGAGTACGCGGTGCTCCTCGAGGAAATTGTGGCCAATTGAGGCCTTGGTGCGTGGTGGCCGTGCGGGCGGGCAGCAGCCGCAGCAGCAGCATCGGGGGAAGCAGCATCCGAAGGGGTTTCGCGTGGGTGCAGGCAGCCCCCCCGCAGTCGGCTTCGACCGCGACAACATGAAGGCGAAGCCACTGTGCCACCGCTGCCGCAAGGCCGGTAAAGGTGAGGTGTATCACCCTTACCGCGACTGCCCGCTTGGCGGTCGCCAACACTCGCCCGCTACGGCCGCGGCTTTCTGCATTCCCATTGAGCAGGAGGACGCGGAGGGCCTGCACGCACTGGCGCTCGTGCAGGTCTTCCAGGATGCGGCAGACACCGGACCGGAGGCCTTATCGCATGCGGCGAAGGCGTATGGTCCGCCCGCGGTGCTGCCTCTCCAGGGACGGCGTCGGTGGGATCGACGTGGCGGCCTACGGTTTCTCCGTGCCGCCGCCGCCTTCTGGCGGCGGGACCGACGACGAGGACATCTTGCGGCGGCTTGATGCCCTCACCTCTGAGGTCCAGGCCGCCCAAGAAAAGGTACAGTTCACTCACGCGTCCTTTGTTCCTGGGAGTGAGGTGGAGGAGCATGCTCTGTGGCTACTGCCTTTATTGCCAGTCATGTTACAAGGACCGGAGGGGAAACCATGGCGGAGGCGTGTGCTATCGATATATGTGATATGTGAGCGCTTGGAGACCATTATTGGGTGTCAAAGTAATTGTTTTTATAAACCTACGTTACACATACCAGATACCACTAAATGTCGGTATGTGATTAAGAGGGTTAAACGGGTGGGGGTGAAATCAATTAGAATTAATTAAAATGGCCAGTCCTGTCACAAGGACCGCGATGTTTCTCACGCTAGCTACCTCCACGAAGGTCCTGTGAAAATTCGGAGACCCATGTTGTCAAGTTCGCGAGCTGCTCTTTCTGCATTGTCTTATCAAAAAAATGATCAGAGGTCATCTTCGCCCTCAAAACATCGGTTGAAGCAGCCTGGGTATACAAAATCCGAAAATGTCACTGTGGTGTGGTTGGAATCCAGTCATTTGTTACGCTACCCATGCTTAATATTGATAACGTAGCATGAATTTGCGACATTGTTTTGGCAAGCGGGCCAAGGGATATTTAGTTCAAGTTCCAACGATGATACGAACCGAAGGGCAGGCGCTCAAAACATCAAGAGGACGTCCTAAAACATTATGGTAACACCAGTCCTTGTAATAGGACTGGAACCCGATTTCAGTCCTATTACAAGGACCGGTAGGCAGTAGCCATCTGATGTGTGGCCCTGCCGCTGCGGCGGGGGTCGCGCCAGAGGAGCAGGTTCCGGCAGGTGGTGCGGCGGCATCGGCATCCGCCGTGTCGGCCCCTGTCTATCCCTGTCTCGCAGGTGGACGATGTGGAGCCCTCGCCAAGACATTCAATCGGCGCGGGTGATTACCATGGAGGCGACATGCGGTGAGTTTGGAGGCTTCGTTCAGACGGTTAATCACGCCGCGGTCCAGCCGTCTGACCTGACAGGGTACGACACGGACGATTACGAGGACTTCGCCGACGGCACTTTCACGGCGAAGCCGCGGACTCCGGCCATCTCGGCTAATGTATCATGCGTCGGAGTCCGCAGCCTACGTGCCTCAGTCTGGTGGTGCTTCCCGCACCTACGGCTGTGGCAAGCCGCCATGGGGCTTCCCCGCATACGCGGGTACATGGTGTCTATTGGGCGGATGGGCGCACCTTACGGTGGGTTTACCAAGATTTGCAAGCAACCAAGATTTGCATAGGCTGACTTTGCTGCATTCAAACGCGATATATATAGCGATTTCTGACTTAACCACGCCCACCCAACCAATATATAGGTGCCAAATAATTGTCGCAAACGCGTGCATATGATGGTACAAACATTCTCGGAATCGAGCAAACTTAACACTCGCGACTGGTCATAAGCGTCATTAATATTCACTGGTGCCGGTAACTGTTCGAGCAATTCTCAACACAGCATAAGATCGTAGAGCTACAAAATTTTTAAAATTCTGATATCCTGAGATCGAACGCTGAACTCTTACATGCAAGCCCAGATTTCCAACATGAAAAAGTATGAAAACAGCAGTAAAATATATCCGTCAAAATTGATATTATAACCACAAAATACGAATTATTGTGTACAAAAGCTGTGAGCAGAACTGTCTTAGCACTCTAGCACTGGCACGCGAACAGCCACCTAGTACTTGCGAAGCAAAACAATAATGAGTCCACTAGCCTGACCTCCGGTCAGAGTCTACTTATATCTCAATGCTCTGTCACATTTCCCAAAACTGTAACGGGTTCTAGCCCTTAAATCTTCATCTGGCCAATGGAAAGTCATTATTCCATGCCAGCTCTAACAATGTTACCGTTTACCGCATTCTGACTGACACGTCAGCGGCAAAGGAGTCACTGCCATCTTCATCTTATCATTCCCTGGTCATTCGATAGTGACCATATCTTCTCTGACAAGTCTGCATCTCACAGATGGTCATCTTCGCAAAGCCTGTCATGCTGTCACCACTGTCATGCGTGTCACCAGCTGAACAAACCCGGCGCGGTACCATGAGAAGCCGGCGTTTGTTACAGCTGTCGCAAACGCGTGCATATGATGGTACAAACATTCTCGGAATCGAGCAAACTTAACACTCGCGACTGGTCATAAGCGTCATTAATATTCACTGGTGCCGGTAACTGCAATTCTCAACACAGCATAAGATCGTAGAGCTACAAAATTTTTAAAATTCTGATATCCTGAGATCGAACGCTGAACTCTTACATGCAAGCCCAGATTTCCAACATCCCCCATCTGTAGCTGCTGCGTGCAGTAGCACAGACTCAAATATGGGCTTGTTCAGCATACTGGGTCGTATCACCATCTGCCATGAACTTGCCCAAACTGAAAGTGAACATACCAATGCCTTCACCTTCTCCACCCTGTAACATCCTGGCTCTGACCAGCGGATTCTTGAACACCAAGACCCACATACACCTGCGGCCAATAGGTCCATGTTCCAGATGCCCAATCACATGCAAGCGTCCTGTCTGACTCAATCGTCTGAAGTACGCAGCCCTGCTCTCGGTCATGTCTGTCAAGTAATAAGATGGAACGTGGACACACGCCACCACACGACTGGCCATTACTGCCAACGGAAACGCGATATCCAGCGCTGCGAACCAAGGTGAAGTCACCACTGCGTCACAGACGCCATACTTCTCCTTCCATATACGATAGTTACCTGGCTGAAGTGCGTCATGCGCCTCAGACCAACCCAACTGAGAGTTCCAGTCATTGTTCATGAATCTCAACTGCGGCCATTGCTCCACCATCACCTCACTGATGACCCCAGTGCCTGCCCATAGCCATTCGCACTCCGTCCCCTGCCCAAAGATCTCCGACTGCAAACACACCACTGGGTCCACCCTCCTGGGCTGGTGAGGACGCCTGGGTGTTGTCATGTCGACCAACGGAAGAACCACCTGGGCATCCATGCCCAAAATCGTCGGCGCATGCGACACGGCCACGCAACTTCCAAGCTTGATGTCGATCATCAGGGAATTCTTCAGCGGCCCGGTGCCTATCAGCAGGTCCCAAGAGTTTTCGGGCTCGAAGGTCACGAAGGCGTATAGCCGGTGAAGCGTCATGTGCGGCGTGCCCGCAGCCAGTATGACGTCCACGTAGCAGTAATGCGTGAACTTCGTGAGGCTGTTGTCACACCTGGTGACCTTGGCGCCGGTGCTGGCCTCATAAACCGTGAGGCCCAGCCGCCTTACGACAGCGATGGAGATGATGTTGCAGTTGGCGCCGGTGTCCATGAGGATCGCCCGGTATAGCATAAGCTCACCACCAGATGACACCAACGCCAGTCCCTCATACAGGGTGGCATTCCGCAACTTGCAGATGGGCTGCACCTGAGTCATCAGTAGCACCTGCTCGTCGGTCAGGTGCTGCTTCATCTTTGCCCTCAGTGCGTCGTAGGCGAAGGTCTTGATGGTGCCAGCTCGTACATGTCCATGGTCGCTGAAGTCAACCACCCCCAGGTCTTCCACGCAGGCAGCGGCTGCACATCGAGCGGCGGCGCTGTCGACCACACCGTTGGGCATCTCGTCCAATGGCACCTCCTTGCTCGCGCGGTGTTCTGCACCATCTGCCTCTCCTCTTACCCCTTGCGTCACTGTGGCGTGCGTGTTCTCCAGCTCATGCTCGTTGACCTCGGTGGGTTGCTCGGTTGCATCATTCGGACCCTTGCCCATGAGCTCCTCCAGCGCCAAAAGGTTCTCGATGTCCTTCGGGAGGTCGATGGCGTGATGGGATATCAGGATGGCCGCAATCTGCGAGCAAGCGCGCACGGAGCTGCGAAGATTGGATGCCAACAGGTGGAATTTCCTGCTGAGTACGTTGGGAGGAACGGCTCTGGGCACCTGAGCGGCCCTGTCGAACTCCTCCGGCGTCTTGACCTGGAAGCTCTGCATCTTCTGAGTGCTGCCCAAGGCGACAGCGGCGCTGGCCTGGAGACTCGGTGCGTGACCGATGCCAACACCATGACTATCTTCCAGCCCATCCCCAGCAGGGCAGTCCTGCTCATCCTCCTCGTATTCAGCCTGTTGGTTGAAGTGGGAGTCGTACTCAGTCTCCGCATCGCTGACCTCTGACCGGGCCTGTGCATCGGCGCCCTTGTCACCCTTTGGAGGTGCCCCTGTCTGGAGACCCGTCAATTCTGCAGCGAGTTTCTCTTTAACCTCGGCACTGGCCGCCACTTGCTGCTGCTGCTGCGGCTGCGGCTGCTTCTGCTTGGCCTCAGGGAGCTTAAGCCACTCCTTGGCGGTGATCCCCATCTTGTGGTTCTCGAAGCGGTGCGCGATGTTGTAGGCACGCATCTGGGCATTCTTGACCTCGTCCGGCCACTTGGAGTTCTGCCTGTCCTTGTGGAAGTTTGGCGGCACCCGGGCCTCACGACACCCCGTGTAGCAGCGCTCTGGAGAGTGGGGCAGGCGCGTGAAGCACCAATCACACTGGAACTTCTTTGAAGCATCAGGTGGTGGCACCTTGCTGTAAGTAGGCTTCTGACGCTCAGCATTGTTCGCTTCCCTCGCAGGCTTCTTGGCGTCGTCGCCACCATGCTGTGCTTGCTCCTTCTTCTTGGGGTCCCTGCGTCTGTCCCCAGTCTTGGAGGCAGAACCCGAGCGCCTCATGGCTGACACTAGTGCAGCCAGGTCAAGCCCCAGCTGCCTGGCCTCGTAGCAGGAGTACACGCAGTTGAGCCTACGAACCAGCTCCTGCTGCAGTGTGAGAGCCCAAGCCTCCGCATCGTTCTTCAGCTTGTCCTGCACCTCCACGATCACCTCCAGGTCCTCCCATGTGACCTTGTTGGGGGCAGGATGGCTGACACGTAGCTGCTCGGACACGCGATCTCGGTATTCTTTGATGCGCAGGCCCTTGATGCACTCCTCGATGTCCTGCCTGACGACGGGGTCCTCCACCCTCTTGCCGGTGTTGAGCGCTGCCTCCCTGCGACGACAGCTCTTCACGTAAGCGAGGCCGTCCTGCTCGGTGGTCTGCGGCTTGGCTATCAAGAGATCCTCCTTCTCTTTGGTGCCCTTCATCAGGAATTTAGCTTCGAGCTCTGCAATGAAAGCCCTCAAGGCCCAAAAGTAGTGAGAATCTTCATTGCCATCTGGCCCCGTGAGACCCTTAGTGGAGGTTCCCTCGCCTGCCCACTCATCAGACTCCTCGCCATCAGCATCACCTTCCTCGAACACCTTACAAACTGCCCAGGTTGATCCTGGCGCCAGCTCATGAAAAGGAGGCTGCGCGCAGCGCACTGATCCCTGGTAGGCGTCTCTCATGGTGAGATCCTTCAGGACATGACAAGCGTGTGAGGCCATGACGCCATCCTTCAGGTAGGCAGCGCACCACCAGTCATAGGCGACTGAGGTGGAATGATCGTCCCCTGCTAGAAACGAGGGTAGGCTATCCCACAACGATCTGAGGTCTGGCTTGGAGTCAGCGAAAGCCATCTTCTGCTGCTGACTGAGCGCGTGGAAAGATGCTGACTTCATGTGCCTACGCTTCTTGGCCTCAAAAGCCCGCTGTACTTTCGCTACCATGTCAACGAAACGCCTGATGAAGAGCGCTCTATCCTCATTCTTGCCACCAGTGTACTGGAGTTTGACATCTTCCTTGTCAAGTGCATGGCTATCCCTGTCATAGTAATCCATCTCGTCTACGTCGTCAAGCGCAAAGAGGAACTGATTTGCAGGCGCTGAGGCTGCTACTGCTGCTGCAAGTGCTGTCGCTGCGAGCGCTGTTGCTGCTGGTGATGCCGGTGCGGAGGGAGTGGTTTCTGAGCCCGACCCCTCTGCGCTCATATATCCCGTGTCAAGGTCCTGACTGACCCGCTCTCGCGCCAGTCGTCGTGCCTCACGTTCTCTGGACTGGGCAGAGGCAGCGCTTGGCTCTGCCTCACCCTCCGTGGTAAAGTACTGTGTTAATGCTCCAGCTAATGGGACCAAGGAAGAGTCCCCTCTCTCAGCGCAAAGCTCGTTCACCAGTAGACTGGAGGCTTGATTCAGACTGGCTTAGGCCAGTGCACTGAGTGCTCCTGGATTCACCTCGCTGAACAAGCGGAAGAACGAAACGCGTGCGGCCAGCGAACGCCTAAAGGTCCAGCACTGTGCTTCAGCGCTCTGAATCCGCAGCAGATGCAGAATATTCGTGCGAGGAGGACTTAAAGCTGGGCCAGTGTGCTGAGCACTTCTGGATTAGCTGGGCCAGAGTTCATCAGGAGCACAGTGAAAATGAGGGCAACTCCACGGCACCAAGAATAGCACTGATACGCAGCGGTGTGAGCTAGGCCAGTGTGCTGAGCACTCCTGGATTCACAACACCACTGCTAATCAAGGGCACCATAGCTGACATGGAAGCTCACTCCCCAGTCCAGTAAGCAAGTACAAGGTCGCTGGCAGAGTTGGGAGCTAAGCCAGTGTGCTGAGCACCCCTGGATTCGCAGCACCACTGCTAATTCAGAAGGTGACCGGTGATATGAGGGCCTCACCGGCTGACCAATACCGTAGAAAAGATAGAAGAATTCTCCCACACATTGTGATAAAGCACTAGAAGGTCACTCCAGTAGTAAGCAGCACTCCAAGCTGGTCAAGTAATTAACTCTGAATCCACCAGATAACTGTATGTATCACACCAGTGAATATCGCTTAAAAAGACCACTCAGTTGTCGCCTTCAGGGCTGATGTTGCTGTCAGTCCTCTGGCAAGCTCTTCCCTACTTCAGGCTTAGGCCAGTACACCAGGGGTGTCCCTGGATTAACCGTCAGACAGGGTGGAGCTGCCCAAGAAACCGTAAGTTGCAGTTCCAGACATAGAGCAGTGACTCACTGCTGATCCGCTTCTTTGCTGGTAAGTCCAAGCAGATGCCGCCGCTAATTAGCTCCTAGGCCAAGCACACCTGCCTTTCAGCTAGGCCAGTACACCAGGGGTGTCCCTGGATTCACTTCAGACAAGGTGGCCAGCTGGAGAACCCACTGGAAGGTAGCTCATCAAGGTGCACATTAACTGCTGATCCACTCTTAGCCGGTAAGTCCAGGCAGATGCCGCTGCTGATTAGCTTCCAGGTGACACACACTTGCTTTTCAGTTAAGCCAGTGCACCAGGGGTGCCCCTGGATTCACTTCAAACAAGGTGGCCAGCTGAAGGAAACACTGAGAGGTGCTCATCCAGGTGTACATTCACTGCTGATTGACTCTGTCGCCGCCGCCGCCCAAGCTCATGCCGTGCTGATTAGCTCAAAACTGAAGAACACCTGTCAGCAGTTAGGCCAGTGCACCAGGGGTGCCCCTGGATTCACTGCAGAACAAGGTGCTGAGCATATCACCGGGTAGAAGGAGGCCGCTCATGACTAGTGAATTCAAAGCTGATCCGTTGCCGCCGTAGCTGGTAGCTCTTTCAGTGCAAGTACCACCAAGTTCAGGGAAGAAGAAGGGTCCGCCAGTGCACCGTGGGTGCCCCTGGAGTCGCCTGACTTCCGAATCCGCTCTTGCAAACTGCTGCTGACTTCTCGCCAAAGGGCCTTTACTTCTGGATTAACACTGAAATAAAAAGCCGCTCCGCGCAGGACATTATTGTTTTGAAAAAGTATGAAAACAGCAGTAAAATATATCCGTCAAAATTGATATTATAACCACAAAATACGAATTATTGTGTACAAAAGCTGTGAGCAGAACTGTCTTAGCACTCTAGCACTGGCACGCGAACAGCCACCTAGTACTTGCGAAGCAAAACAATAATGAGTCCACTAGCCTGACCTCCGGTCAGAGTCTACTTATATCTCAATGCTCTGTCACATTTCCCAAAACTGTAACGGGTTCTAGCCCTTAAATCTTCATCTGGCCAATGGAAAGTCATTATTCCATGCCAGCTCTAACAATGTTACCGTTTACCGCATTCTGACTGACACGTCAGCGGCAAAGGAGTCACTGCCATCTTCATCTTATCATTCCCTGGTCATTCGATAGTGACCATATCTTCTCTGACAAGTCTGCATCTCACAGATGGTCATCTTCGCAAAGCCTGTCATGCTGTCACCACTGTCATGCGTGTCACCAGCTGAACAAACCCGGCGCGGTACCATGAGAAGCCGGCGTTTGTTACATAATCATGATCTCATGGGATACGACCTCTAGGCACAGCGGCAGCACGCCCATCAGCGGCAGCGCAGGTGAGATTGCAGCAGGTCCCCACAGCCATCCCAGTGCATGACCAGCCTGATCCACAAAATGAGTGGATGGCCTCAGTAACAATCGCAGGATCCAGGCAGGAGCATGGGAGTGCGCCACATCAGTTGCATCCAGCTGAAGGCCTGTTTGAGTCAGGCGCTTTGCGGCGGAAATGGATTAGGCGTCCCCATGAGGACCTGTGCCACACGGGTGTTACTTTAACCTCACGCGAGTACTGAATCCAGCAAAGGGATGCGTCAGGGACCAAACCGCAGATGATCTTCTGATGGCATACACCCACGTGTGCCGAGTGCTGCGTGAATACCAGCAGGAGGTGTGAACCTTCTTTTTCAGGGAATCCTTTCATCATATTTTCCCTGTACTTTTGTTTGTGCAGTTTACTAGTGCATGCCTCCTGTGGTTATTACAGTAATACGCGAGAGCGCCGCCACCACACTCACCAGCATTAGCAGGAGCAGGGCCGCCACCCCAACCACCACCTGCGTCAGCAGCAGGACCGCCACCACAGCCACAAGCAGCAGCAGCAGCAGCAGCAGGATCACCGCCACAGCCACCAGCATCGGCGACGGGACCGCCACTACACCCACTACCACCAACACCCAAATACCCGACTTCCCGGCTGACACCGGCACCGGCTACCCGGCCACCCGGCCACCCGGCACCGAGGCGGCTTCGGCCCGGCACCTGTAAGCAGGGAACATGAAGAACGGGAACTGCTAGCTGCCCATCTGGTGGCCAGGGCTAAGCAAACACCACTTGGTCCATGGGCACCCTGCGGTGCCCCTGATCACGGACACCGCACGGGTGGCGCACCGAGTGGATGCAGCACATTAGAATCAGGTAAAAGTTGATTCCCCCCCTCACAAATTTCGAAAAATTTTCTATAGACCCAAAATGCCGGAAATCTTTGTAAAACTACACTAAAAAATTGGGGGTTCATCGATGAATCCCATGAAAATACATTTCCCGAAATAAGGTGTAAAAAGTCGTTTTTGGCAAAATTTTGGAAATTTTCTTTGACCCTAAAAATGCCGGAAATCTTTATAAACTTGCACAAAATTTTAAACCCTAGATTTGACATCCCCCCCATTTTTGGGAGCCTCCAAAAACCTCCCAAACTTCCCAATCCCGTTTGGTGCGTCCAGACGAAAAACATCAGCGAAGAGTGGATTGAAACGTATTAAGCGAGAGGTGAGTTCCTCGACGAGTGAGTCCAGTAGCAAACGTGCATTAGACACGTCGCCACATAAACGCCCCTCATCGATCACGTCACCTCTGCCACACCATTTTGATTGCAATCCCTTCACAAGGGCCTCAAGTCGAGGTTGATCGTCCAGCACAGCTCCTGCCTCAAGATCAAATTTCTTTTCTTGAGGGCTTTGAGATGCTGACGACGTCGTTGGCGTCGCGACCAACTGGTCGAACGTCAATTGCCTCTTCGATGCCTTTGCCGGATGCGCTCGCAGCCTTGCTGGAGCGATGAGTTGGTAGGGCGTCGTCGCCATGTCCAAAATTTGCAGTTTGATGACCTAGGTAAAGTGTCAAGAAATTCGAAAAATCCAAAAATTCAACAACTCGCAAAAGTGAAAACGTCACATAAAAGATCTCAAGGGGAGAAAATAAAGAAACACTCAACAAGTAGACACAATGTAAGGGGAAGGGGCCGAAATGCCGGGTTGAAGTTCAAAAATAATTCGCATCCATGAGAGAGAAGAGAATGAGAATGAGGGGTGTTGTGTCGTAAACGTTGACGATGACGCGCGTGCTGCTTCGGAGACTGCGGGTAGCTAATCCGGTCCGTCTATAGTCCTAGACAGTTTCTTTAACGACGGAACGTGCCTCTCACTCACTCTACTTCTTATTGCCGGCTATGAGCGTTCTACAAATTCATTCCGGATCCGTCGCCCCTCCGCCCCCACAAGAGCGTTTAGCCAGCCATACTCGGCGGTAATTTGTGACCACCTAAGGCTGCGTGGTGGTGGGCGCAGACCTGCTAGAACAAACACACAGTGAAGCACTACAAGCAAACAGGCAAGCAATTCTCACATATGTCAACCGTGAAACTGTGAAGCTATACACGAGATAATACGAGTGGTATAGCTTCGGGGCAGGCATTGTTCAGGGCGAGCTTCGGACACCGTCTTGGTAGGCGGGGGGTTCAACCCTAGGTGTTAAGCGTGTTGTAGGGAGGGGTCAATAACTTCGTTCCGAAACGCAAGGAACTGCGCGGGGGGGGTAAGCTTTGCTAGAGCCCCCTAGACGATCGTTAAGATGTCTTTATGGGGAGACGGAAATCCTTATCCAGGTGTTCTCCCCCAAAGTGTCCCCCCTCCTCCGTTATTGTATGAATGTGATGATAGCGCCCTAATATTTCAGGAATGGAAATGACGCATGCAAGCAGCGAGGCTGTGTCTGGAATCCTAAGTCGAAAGAATGAGATGGCGGTGATGACAGTGTAGTAGTCATAGTAGTCGAACCGTATCGGTGATGACACAGTAGACGGTGACACTGTCGAAGTGTCATATCCAGCATTATCTGCAGCTAGCGTGGATGGGCTATCGCGGCGCATCATGCCGTACGTGATGTGTTGTCATCTATGTTGAAGCAAGTCTTTGATCCAGCCTTTGTCATCGTGGAGGATCGCAATCATGATAGGCATTCGCCTGATTGGAACTTGGAAGCCCGACACCACAGTGCTCAAGCACGATTGGAGGAGCAGGGGTTACCACGACCAAAATCCTTACTTTCCGAACGTAAAAGGAGTAGTTGGCACCCTTGCAATCTAACTATTATGTGCTGCTACTTACGGTAGACGCTCGGGCTATGCGTGTTGCTACTTAGACGACCTAATGCAGGGTAGCCGTCGATGCATGTCCACCCGTGGGGCAAGATCGGCATGCGTCGATTTAACAAACATAATTTAAATATATATAGAGTATGTGGAATATATTTACCTTACAAATTTTTTGGCAAAACGGGTATATATGCCGACCACCATCCACATCGATCAACAACATCGTGATGACATGAACTAACGGAATGTTGGCAGTGTACGATTGTGTTATGCATTGTACCGTTATTTTACGTAATATGGGGCACGTTATCAGCAAGGTTTGCTGCTAGGAAAACATAGCATAGGCTTCACCATGCAGGTAAACCGCTTCGTCTACGGCAAGGTGTGAAAAAGCACAATACATCATCATGGAGATATGGATAATATCTCCAAATATTTATAGTGCTTACTTATCACGTGCATGTACTGCCGATGTCACCTCTCGCAGGGTGGGGAAACCAACGTACAACCGGCAACATATTATGACGGATGCAATCTCTTCGTTTCTAGTGCTAAAAAGACATATGGCGCCTTGGCTTTCGGAATATGCATGTATATTCATATTGAACATCAACCCTAGCTTATCACAACGCACTCACTCACTGCGTGTACTAAACGCAGAGGTTATATATACTTAGCATTGTGTTTGCTGTGCGTTTAATGGACACGATGAGGGGCGGGGCAATGCCATGGACGCGGAACTGGACCGTATAACTTTCTCGCGCAGACATATGTTCGTGTTAAGTGTATCAGCAAGCTGGTTCCAAAGCCCGGCTCGGGATCCGATCACATCGGTGGCAATGTCATTAGAGCATTGGAGCATACTCATTTTAAGGACGGGGACGCTATGCGGTGTTTCTGTGCGTTGTGCAACAGACTGGCGGCTGCATCGTTGTGCAGCATATAAATTCGTAATACACAATATATGCATCACGAGTCTTTCAGGTCTCGTCGTACGTCGTGTCTGTCACGCAGTGCGCGGGCGATCCTGGATGTATCTGATATATAGTGGATTGTTATTCGTACATTTGTATGGGATGTGATGGCGTTATATATGGTGCATACATTAAGAGGTACCCGTAACTGTATTGTACGGTTCACATCTCACAATGGAAAGGTCAAAGGCACATCAAACAAACAAACTCGTCCAAATGCTAAAACTACCACCTAGATAAACATCATGCAGATTCCCAACGTTCATCCACGCTGATAATCATGGCTAGCCCTGCAAGCAATTCCGTAGCCTTGCGAGTCGTGCAAGGCCACCACCACCCGCCGCAACCAATAGGTCGAAAAGCTCCGCGTGCTTCATGTTGCATCATCCTCTCCCTGAAACAATCGGTCTTGCCTGCGCGGTGCACAATTGTCGAAAAACTTCCGCGCAGATTTCCCCAAACCTCCAAAAGACTCCATCGCAAAAGGTACAAGCGTGTGAGGCCGGATTGGTCCGTACAATGCCCTCTTGGCGATTGGCCCGTACAATGCCCTCTTGGCTCGCTCATGTACCGCCGCAGCCTGCATTGGCTCCCGTGCAGCTCGGTCCACATATGAGGCACAACAAGGGAATGCAAGGCTCACGTCGATCACGATATGTCTGCCTCGTACACACAGCCTCACTGCATCTCCGTTTTTTATCAAGGCGATGTATGGCATTCATGCAGTAAGCTTGACAAACAAATCTTATTTGTTCTATTTGTTGTTCCACATATTGTTTTATTGAAGTGTGGAACTTTTCCATTGTTTGCAAAATATAACAGGACAAGGTAAAAACTAGTCATGCCGATGTACCCAATTTCCGTGGAATCAATACTCTGAAGAGATAGACAAGCAAGATGGCACATCAATGAGCAATGCCATCTCACTTCTCCAGGCCAATATGTTTGCGTGTTTTCTTCAATTCGACTTGCAAGTTCTTGATGAGAGTGTGAGCAGCCTGCACATGCGCGCGACAGCCAAATCCGTACATCCTCTTCAATAAGATCTGACACAAGTGCTCTTGAAGGAAAGTTGGGAACGCCGAAAGGAATATGGAAGGCAAGTGCCTACCCGAGATGGAGATGGAGGGCAAGTGCCTATCTGAGATGAAGACATAGATGGCGGGCAAACGGCTACCTGAGATGGAGGTGGAAGGGCAAGCAACAACCAGAGATGGAGGTGGAGGGCGAGTAGCTACTCCAGACGTTGAGGGTGGACAACTACCTAAGATGGAGGTGAAGGGCAGGCGGTACCCTGCGATGGACGTAGGGGGCGAGCGGCTACCCGATATGGAGGTTGAGGACGAGAAGGTACCTGCGATGGAGATGGAGAACAAGGTGCTACCCGAGATGGCGGTGGAGGACGAGAAGGTACCTGAGATGGAGGTGGAGGGCAAGCGGCTACCCGAGATAAAGGTGAAGGGTGAGCAGCTACCTGAGATGTAGATGGAGGTGGAGGCGGAGGGCGAGAAGCACCCGAGATATAGGTGGAGGGCGAGGAGCTACCCGAGATAAAGGTGAAGGGCGAGTGGCTACCCGAGATGGGGTTGGAGGTTGGGCGACCACGTGAGATGGAAGTGGAGGGCGAACGGCCACCCGGGATGAAGATGGAGGGTTAGCGGCTATCCAGGATGGCAAAGCGGCCGGTAACCGGAGATGGAGGTGGAGGTGCAAGGCAAGCAGCTTCCCGAGATGGAGGTGGAGGGCAAGCGGCTGCTAAAGATGGATGTGGAGGGGGAGCTGCTACCTGTGATGGAGGTGGAGAACGGGCGGCGACCCGAGATGGAGGTGAAGGGCGGGCAAGCACCCGATGTGGAGATGCAGGGCTATCCGAGGTGAAGATGCAGGGCGGCGTAGAAGAGTGGGGGCGTGCGGCTACCCGAGGTGAAGATGCAGCGCGGCGTAGAATAGTTGGGGCGTGTGGCTACCCGAGGTGGAGGTGAAGGGCAGCGTAGAAGAGTGGGGGCAAGCGGCTACTGTAGTGTCGCAATCTGGGTTGAAAGGAGAGCAGTATCGGTGTGAGCCGCACCGCCGACTCCTTTTGCAGAGCAGCGTTGCTTGCAGTAATCACAGCTATTGCTGCGAGGTGTTGCTTGTTGGCCTTCTCTTGCGCCTCCGCAATCTCTCTCCGGTCAATCACCTGCCGCAGCGAACCCGCCCATTGTGACACCTAGCTAGATTTCGTGCCAACTCGTTGAATTTTGCGACATGCACCCGGGTGTCTGGTCCCATGGAAATTCAATCAAATCGGCACTCACTCCAAAGAGCACCAAAGCTCATCTCCGGCGCCAAAAAAGCTTTCTGGACCACCAGCAAGGAAGCTCCCTGGACCACCAGCGAGGAAGCTCCCTGGACCACCAGCAAGGAAGCTCC